>JAHLJT010002630.1:91214578-91346236 GCA_031308135.1 Acheta domesticus
GAATAGAGCAAAATGCATTTATGAAGGTGGCATAGTCCGATTTTTATGAATAACTCTGATTTTCGAAAATTGCAAAAGTTTGAATATTTTTCGGCCTCTTCCTCCAACAACAAAATTGAAGATAGAGATTTTTCCTTCAAATAAAATTTGTTCTCCATAGAAGGTTCTTTCATTAAAATTCTGTACAGTTATTTGAAAATTGAAGTAGTTTTCGCGCAATATTGCATGCAATATGTGCATTTTTTGAAATTACAAAAACAAGATTTTCTCAAAAACGGCTCCATTTTTTTTCTTTGAACTTCTGCTAGGAATAGTGATAAATGTATTCCATGAAATGACATAACCGCTCTATTTCTCTATCCTTTTGTTATTTCAGAAATTACAAAAATATTTTTTTGGTTTGTCTCTCACGTCGGTAATGTTTACAATAGTAGATATTTGTTCACATTATTATATTTACGAGAATATGTGCTTCACATAATGACAAGTAAAGTTTGTCGAGAACTCAACTTTTTTCTGTGAAAAGTAGCTCAAAATTTCGCATTTTCAGAAACGCTGAAACGCCATTTTCTCTTAAATGGTTACAAAAGTTTTCTTCAAACTTTTCAAACGGATAGTGCTAATTTCACTCTTTAATATGACGTAAAGTTCAATTTGGGGTATTTTTCGGTTTTTGCAAAAATTACATAAATGTAATTTTTTTGAATAATATCTCACACCTTTATTATGCATATTACCAGCGATTTGTAAACGCTATTGTATTTGTGAGTGTAAGTGCTTCAAATAATTTGCAGTCAAGTTTTTCGAAAAATCAAAAGTTTTCTGTTAAAAAGAGCTTCAAATTTCGCAATTTTAGTAGCGCTTAAACACCATTTTTTTTAAAAACAGCTCCAAATTTTTCCAAGGAAATTGCCATTTAGGTCGAGGTTTTACTTTTCTTTAATATTCTAAAATTAATATTTCCGTTCTACTACCGAAAATGTAAGAAAATGTCAAAAAATATACTTTGGGCGGCGGTAGATGGCAGCTGGCAAGAGGATGTGACAATTCCGAATAGCTAGCCGAAATCAGAGGAAATAGAAAACTAATACGGGTAAGTCTGTACCATTCTATAGCACCACTAGTTTTGTTAAATAAAATGTTAAAAATATACACGCATCGTCGTAAACAAAGTGCACAAAAAAGCTCCAAAGGACCCTACTGATCCGCTGCAAGCTCTGAGGGTATTTTGCACATCATTCACCAAGCCAATTATTTCGTTTTCACGGCCGCGCCCTGGGAGGTAGGTGGCAGGTGCGTGACGTCGCGCCCGCCGGTCTAGATACGAGGGCTTCAAACGGCCGTTGCGACATCGGGTGGCGTCGCCAGAGCGTCATCTGCACGTACACTATGCCTCGGCGACTGTTTCGACAGCCGGTTGTCCAGTTAGACGCGTTCGAGAGGGGCTGGATCGTGGGTGTGCGGGAGTCTGGTTGGTCCCTCGCCGTATTTCGCACCACACCGGTAGTACAGTCACCACCATTGCCCGCTGTTGGTGGCAATGGATTGAAGAAGTCATGCTTACACGAAATGCAGGATGTGGACGTCCGCCACGCACCAAGAGAGGGAGGACCGACGGATTGTCCGCCACGCGCGAACAGATCCAACGGCAACGATTGGGGCTATTCAGCGGGCTATGCAGCCTGCACTGCCTCATCCTGTAAGTGCCAGTACCATTGGCAGGCGTTTGCACAACGCAAGGCTCGCCGCCCGCCGACCGTTGCGACGCCTGCCACTCACACCCCAGCAACGTCGCTAGAAACTCGCCTGGCTCCGGGAATGATGGACCTGGGGCCATGCACACTCGCAACGGGTCATCTTCAGGGACGAGTTCCGCTTCAACCTTGATTGCGGCGACCACCTGGTCCGTGTCCGGAGGCGAAGTGGTGAGCGCCACGATGAGCTGTTTCTTGTATCCCATCACACGTCCCGCCAGTCTGGTGAGATGGTGTGGGGCGCGATATCCCATGGTGCCCGTTCACTGTTAGTGTTAATTGGATGTACCTTGACAGCCACGCGGTACATTCTGGAGATCTGCAACCGGCCGTGGCTCTGCCGTTCGTGAACGCCCACACCCATGCCCTATTTCAACAGGACACCACGCGTCCGCATACCGTAGCCATCTCCCGAGCATGCCTTGCGGCCGTGGATACTCTGCAATGGCCAGCGGCATTGCAAGACCTGTCCCCAATCGAGAATGTTTGGGGTGCTATGGAGTGTGCTATCAGGATCCCACCTCTACTCACCAATCTGCAAGAATTGCTAGATTTGTTTTATTTTTGGGATGGGTAAAGTTGTATACATTTCCATTTGATATGCGCAATCAGTAAAAATCAGTATGCAATTGCATGAAGTTCCGCGGTCTGGTAATTACTACAGCACTATTCGATATTACGTTGATGTACCACCTGGCTACAGAAAGTAAAGTTTATTTTCCCTTGATTAGCAAATACAACTTTGAACGAGAAGTCACGCAAGAGCAAGGGAAGACCCTGATATATTGTCAAAGTCCAATTGTCTTGCATGCGTGCAATGCTTTAATCTCAGAGATTACAGAGGTCGTGTTCACAGAATCTTTCTTATTTAGATCGATAATATTATTGGCGTTTGTTGCATTTTGCCCCATTAAAATCAAAAGGAATTGAATGAGTAAATGGTGTGAATTCATTCATGATAAGGGGCAAATTTTTGATGACCTAAAACATCGCCTAAAATGATCAATAAAATGATCTCAAAATGTTTTTAAAACGCCCTAAAACCAAAGATAAATTAGTAACCGTAAAAAATGAGATCAAAACCCAGTTTGGATGAAAAAACTCAAGCTGTTGCATGTTACTGATGTAATGGAGGCTTCCTTCTATTCCTTCAAGTGAACTCAACTTGCTCATTTTTGGTTTGGACTGTCCTTTTCCAGGAAACTCTGTCTTCAGTTATCCCTAAATCTGCCGAATCGACAATGGCGCTGATAGTAGTCACAGGAACCTTAGATTACACACAACGACTGACATTTTTTAGGAAGAACTCAAATAGGCTTAAAAGGAATTCTGAGGAGAGCATTTGTTGTGTCTCGTAAATACTATTATTTGAGAAAATTATCATAAAAATGACATTAAAGTCCTTGAAATCAGCAAAAACTGCATTAAAAATGACGGTAAAAAATAAAAAATGGCTTTATTAGTCAAAGTTAACGAGAAATGAAAAAAAAGATGTAAATCTCGGGTCATTTCTTTTTGTCAAAACAAAATTAATTTCTAAACTAAACAACAAACAACATCGTTCTAGAATGAAAAGAAAAAGATAGGATTATTCATTAAAATCCGCCCCCTATTCATGACTATATCTTCTTAAAACAGTAATAATTATAAACAAAGAAATTTCTAAGAGAAAGAAGCGTCTGAAAATGGATCAGCAAATTAAGCAAAATAAAGATAGGTTGAAATAATCTTGGCTGGATTTCGTAGTACAAAAATATACGGTCTCATACCCGAAATTGTTGAAATATAGAGTAGATTCGATATGTTCATTCGTTTCGTTGAAGTGTTTCACCGTTCTTAAAATAGCATCACATTTTCACTATGCGTGTTGTATTGAATAGAATTAATGCCTTATTTTACTTGGCGAGACTCGGCCATGAGGCCTGCTCTTCCGTCTGACCACGCAAATTCTCTACGCTCCTTTCACCAACTAGAGGAGAAAGATGGTATTCCATAGGCGACGAAAAAAGGCTCAGAGGCGTCATTTGGACTTGAGGATCTTTTACATGCAGTAAATCTACTAACAGGGGACAGCCGGTTTTACGTCCCCTACGAAGGAAGGCGTACGAAGGATTTTTTCGCCCCTAAAAATCCATGGCTTCGATCAGGTTTGAACACGCGAACTTGGTTCGCGAACAATCCAGTACGCCAACTGTTACACCATCGCCGCCACAAAGTGGAAGTAAAATTATATGTTTCTGAATAATGTTTACATTGTCAAATTTGTACAGAAGTTTTAGGCATAATAATCTCGTAATTTTCTGAACATTGGCCCCAAGTTTGTTTTATTAGTTTTTGGCCTCGGATATCGTTAAGGTCGCTGAAGAGGTGTAGGCCTCATTTTCGTTGAAATCCCTGATTTTTCAAAAATTGCACAAAAGTTTACCTTTTTTTGCTTCAATACTACAATTACAGTATTGAAGATAAAGTTGTTTTCTTAACAAAATCTGATTTCTTAAGAGATATCTTGAAGTAAGGTGATGTACAATACTTGAAAAATATGACTAGTTTTTGCGAAATTTTGCGTGAAATATAGGCAAGTTTTATTTTAAAACATATTTTTACTTTCCCGTATACGTCCGTAAACACGGAGTATAGGGAAAGTTATGTAATGCTGCGCGAAAAAATTGCCAATTTTCGGCGGAAAAAAATTAATTCTCAGGCCGTGAAAACGAAGAAGTGGATAAAACTAGTTGCTAAATTAAGAAAAAAAATCCCCTAACACATGGTGTAGCCAGAAATCCTGTTTCTAGGTTCTTGTAACAAAAACCGTTTTGAAAGGAAAACGTCCGTCCGTCTGTCCGTCCGTCCGTCCGTCCGTCCGTCCGTCCGTCCGTCCGTCCGTCCGTCCGTTTGTCTGTCTGTCCGTCTGTGAACACTGCTAGCGCCTAAACCATACGTACGATTTCTTCCAAAATGGATAGTCCCCGATCAATCTGCTTCTAGTCGAAACTTTGAGATTTTGAAAAAGATTCTTCAAAATTTGGGGGTACTTTATAGGAAGCCCCACGGGGAATTTCAAAATTTTCTCAAAAACGGCTCCAAATTTTTTTTTATATTTCTTGTCCGAATAGAAGGTTCCGAATAGAAGACTTCCGGAAGACCCAAGGAAATAGGAAAACTAATACGGGAAAGTCTGTGCCATTCTGTAGCACCACTAGTTTCTCAAAGAGGCTCTAAATGTCTCCTTTATATTTTCTCCATGTATACATCAGAGAACGGTAAAAAATTAGTTTTAGTCCTCATTTTCTACGAACTGTTTTCAATTTAGAAAATTTCAAAAATTAAACAATTCAAAATTACAAAACTGAAGATATATAATTTTTGCTATAATACGTACTTTATACTACGTATTCTGTACCTTACATATGCAAGTCCACGAGAAAGTAAACGTGGTGCTACAGAATGGCTACTTTCCCGTATAAGTTTTCTATTTCCTTGGGTCTTCGCTAGCTATTCGGAATTGCCACAAACTCTTTCTTGCCAGCTCTCATCTAGCACCACCAAAAGTTTTTTTTTTTTGTCATTTGTTAATTTTTCGGTATCCTAATGGTAGAACGGAAACATTAATTTTAGAATATTAAAGAACACAAAAACCTAGTCATAAATGGCAATTTTCTTTTAAAAATTATGTGCCGTTTAAGAGAAAATGGCGTTTTAACGCTACTAAAAAAGCAAAATTTGAAGCTCATTTTCACAGAAAATGTTTGAGTTTTCAAAATACTTTATTTGAAGTTATTTAAAGTACTTACACTCACACACATAATAATCTTTACAAATTGCGGATAATGTGCATATTAAAGATGTGAGAGATCTTTCAAATAATTTACATTTATATAATTTTTGAAAAAAAACAAAAAATAACTCAAAATAAACTTTATGCTATACTAAAGAGGGTAATTAGCACTATCCGTTACAAAAGTTTCTAGAAAAAATTTGCAGCCAGATATGAGAAAATGGCGTTTGAGCATTTCTGAAAATGCCGAAATTTGAGCTACCTTTCACAGAAAACGGTGGTGAATCCTTTGGCTTTAAATGTCCATAAATATCTTAATGGCTAAACAAAATTTGGTTATTTTTTCTTGGTCTTCTTTAGAATGCAGTATTGATTGGTGGTTAAATCCATTTGATTTTTGGCTGTTATACCTGGAACATAGCAGAACCTGGAACCTGGCTGTTATACCTGGAACATTTTGAGAAATCTTGTTTTTAAATTTTTTTTTTTTAAATTGCACATATTGCACGCAATATTGCACAAAAAACTACTACAATTTTGAAAAACATTTACGTGACCTTTATAAAAGAACTTAATATACAGAACAAATTTAATTTGAAGAAAAAATCTCTATCTTCAATTTTGTAGTTCCAGAAAGACGCCGTAAAAATTTTAAACTTTTTCAATTTTCAAAAATTCAGAGTTATCCGTGAAAATCGGACCTATGCCATGTAAATAAGTGTATTTTACATTATTCATCCAAGAAAATTAAAGAAAAAATTTGGAGCCTTTTTCGAGAAAATTTTGAAAATCCCGGGGGGCTTCCTATAAAGTACCCCCAAATTTTGAAGAATCTTTTTCAAAATCTCAATGCTTTGACTAGAACCAGATCGACCGGGGAATATCCATTTTGGAAGAAATCGTACGTATGGTTTAGGCGCTAGCAGTGTTCACACACGTACGGACAGACAGACGGACGTTTTCCTTTAAAATGGGTTTTTGGTTTGAAGGACCTAGAAAAACAGGGTTTCTGGCTACACCAAATGTTAGGAGATTTTTTTCTTAATTTAGCAACTGGTTTTATCCACTTATTCGTTTTCACGGCCCGGCAATTAATTTTTTTCCGACGAAAATTGGCCATTTTTTCGCGCAGCATTACATAACTTTCCCTATACTACGTATATCACTCCGTGTACACGTACGTACACGGGAAAGTAAAAAGGACATTAAGTACATCTATACGATTTAATTGCTCTGAAAATTTGTGTAAGAGGAGAGGATATTTGGGGCGAGAGCACACAAGAGTCGCTATATCGATCATTCAACATCCTGAACGACCAACGATTATCCTGAGTGTAAGTCCTTCGAAAAAACTTGTATTTTTTTACTTGAATGGTCTTATTTCGTAATTTCTCTGTTGAAATGGTCATTTAGATGGAAAAGATACCGTAAAGAACACGAATATTAAAACATGATCCCCATCTTTTGAAAAGAACGCTTTGTGGTTCTGTTTCTGAATAATATTGTGACTAGCAATGCGCGATTGTGTAAGGGGTAGTTCCCTTAAAACGTAAATAAATAAAGGGGGTACACATTTTCCTAACTGAGATCTGAGCACGCCCCCCTGTTTGAAACCAATTCTACAAAAAATAACAGATATAATACAAAGAGAATAGCTCTAGTAGATGATTTCTTATAACTTCATGTCGTCCCAACTGTCGTTGACAGCAACAGAGTGTAAAGAACAGAACAGAATAGAATAGAATAGGATTCACCACAGTTGTTATTTTCCTATAAAAGAATTCAATGTGTATTTCATAGAGAACATCTTCATGTGAGTAATATATATTCATGTATTCTACTCAATATTCTGCTTTATGTTAAACTATTTTGTTGAATTATCTTCATTGAACTGAATATATTTCATTACTGTTCATACAATTTTTGTAGTTGTGTTGGAGGAGATAGCAATATTTTCAGGGAAGTACGAATTTAGTGTGTTCGACAGGGTATATATCATGAATAAATGTTGCCCTCTGTATGAATTTAATGATATTTTGTATCTTAATTATTACTGACCATCAAATAATATATTCACATTACGGCATAACATGGTAGATTCTATTTCATAGTCACCTTCCACAACGCAAAAAGTGCCTTGCTGCTGTCGCTATGATATTCCACTCTCCTCTGTTCTCTTTAACCGTGTATTGTTTGTGAAATATTATAGTTCTTCTTTTAGCACTTGTTTTTACCGGTGAAACACACTATTGTAGGTACAGGCAGAACATTTCCCAGATACATGCGTTCGCTTCTTCAGGTGTATACATATTAAAAGATAACCAATAACAATTACAGCTAATATCCATGTAGTTATAAACCATTCTAAGATAACTAATTCGAAAATAAATAAATAAATAAGCAAATAAATAACTGTTATATTACAGCAAAATATTATAATAAATAAATAAATAAATAAAATAACACGAACACAAGAAATAAGTGAGGAAGACACAATATTAAAATTCACCTTAAATAATTTTGGTTTCTCCTGCCACATTTCAATACTACGCAGCCTCCGCTTGTATCAATGGAATGTCATTTAAGTTCTCGTAACGATTGAGCTATGGCTGCACTCGAGAACATGAAGTCGAGTGGTTAACATTTTACTTTTCGCTATGCACGTGTTTAGCAAATAAGCTTTCCAACTTGAGATTTATGCGATTTAAAACTTTAAATATTAGTCAACGTGTTTAATTCACCCAAGTGTGTATCTTTTTCAGATGCCACGGATCAGTCGCAGATTCCATGGACTGCAAATCAGTCTATCGTTTTTATAGGATTCCTTTCGTTTAGACAGAGCTACAAAATTTGTTAGGATTCCACGTAAAAAGTGTTATTTTTAATCTTAATTTTTGGTTTCAAAATAATGAAAATATAAACATTTTGTAATTATATCGTGACAGATTTGACATAACTTATTTAAATTTCAAAACTTTTTGGAGTATAGGTGCAGTTATTGTTTCAATTTAGAGAGAGCTTACATATTGATGTGCTGGAATAAATGAGCATTTAGTTCCAGCTGTGCCAGCTGTTTAGCGCTGTGTCTTGAAACTAAAAAATCTAATGTTGATGTCATAATGCAAGAAAATTAATTTGAAAATACCACTATTATATTAGTAAGAGATATTATTCTTTTTGGTAGACCACTATAGAGATACTAAAACACGTTAAATATGGTAAAAATAATATTCCTCTCAATTTGTTTCTTCTGGAGTTATCTAGAATTATCCTTTGCTTCGAAACAAGACCTCATCAAAAACGTAAGATACATGCAAAGGCAAGAAGAAGAAATTCGCCGTTTCAGAATAGAAAACCTACGAATTCCTGAGATTGAACCACAAAGAAAATCGGATGTAAAGTATGGTGTCATATCCTACACATCGGAAATGGATCACTGGTGCAAAAATGGCAGTAAAAGCTCTGACTTTCCGCAGCTACCCTTAAAATTACTTCACACAGTAAAATCACATTTGGAATTGGGCTGTACACACACAGCCTTCTATACTGACCTCACCAATATGGATATGGGCCATAGGAAATTGTTCACCGGTGATCTGGACGTACTCTCAGAGCCGATATTCATTGGCCTGTCGCTCATCGGGAACCTGAGCGTTCTGTACCCGCACGACAGCGACGAGTGGTGCTTCTTGGTAGAGCCGGCGCAGCCGTCGAGACAGAGCGTGCTGCTGACGGTATCGCTGAGCATCTGGCTGGCCACGGCCGCCTGCGTGCTGGGCTTCGTGGCCGCAGCAGGCTTTGGCTTCGGGCTGAGCTTGGCCGACGCTGCGTTCGCCGTGCTGAGCTGTCTCATCACCGGCGCGTCCTCCTCGCCTTTGCGCCGCCTCGACCTCTGGCTCAGCCTGCTCAGCTTTTTCCTCTGGAACTTCATCGGCGGCTCTCTCACGGGCTCTATCGTGGCTCCGGGGCTGGGTAGACAGTTGGAGACGCTGGAGGAAGTAGACGCGGCATTTTCTACGATATTTCCAATGCCGATTCTGGAACCAGAATATGCGGAATTGATTGCATCCCAAAGTGATGTCCACGCATCTTTGGTATCCAAATTCGATATTCCAGGTGGCATATTTAATTCCAAAGAGCAAACCATTCTTAGCTATGAAACCGTTTCCTATGTTCACAAGGTTGAGTTAAGTTCTGCTAGTCGCGATCTGGTTGAAGTCCCTGCATGCCTCTTTTCTCCTTGTTATGTTGCTTTTCCCATACGAAAAAACTGGCCTCAAGCCAGACGTTTCGACAGATTGATTCAAATGTCAGTAGAAGCAGGTTTGTTAAAAAAATATAAACATGAAACTTGCGCACAATTTGTATTGTACCTGAACAGCAAATTAAGTTTCTGTTCTAAACAGGAAATACGGCCTTTAGAAATCCCAGCAAAGCCTGTTGAGATAAGCTCTCTGAAAGAGGCATTATTCTTATGGGTAATCGGAATCTCTTGTTCTTTGCTCTCTTTCTTAGTAGAAAATAGCACTTGTATCTGTCGTGTGACTTCACTTGGAGTTGCTGTTCTTCGGCGTGTTTGGAGATTTTCTTAAAGTGTATTTTAAAGGTTAATTGTAAAGGGTAGTCACCATTGGCTATTGAAGGTACAAGGTTTTAAGATACAAGGTGTAATCCCTGAAATAAAAGCCTTACAATTTTTTTGCTTGTGTAATCGATGTAATAAAAATGTTACATTAGGTTTACATTCGATTAAATTATCTCATGCATAATTATTTCCCCTGTGTGTGTAAATGTCATTGCAAATGAATGATCTATGGAAAATGTAGACCACAGCTTGTTACCTATTATTCATACGCATTCTGCCTTAACCTAAGATTTGTGCATGAAGAAATACACGTTGATTTACGGTTCGCCACGAATTTGCTTAATCCTTTCAAGCAAGTAGAATGTTTCACTATCATTATGTAAGCTGTCCAGATGTATGTAATTATGTTCTTGGCTGTCCGGGATGAGCCGCGTCTCAGTCGGTTTCGCTGACGTTTCGACCATCTTGCTGTGGCCTACTTCAGAGCTATACTGCAGCAGTATAGCTCTGAAGTAGGCCACAGCAAGATGGCCGAAACGTCAGCGAAACCGACTGAGACGCGGCTCATCCCGGACAGCCAAGAACATAATGACTCCGGCCGCGGAAGCCTACGAATCTTCCAGATGTATGTGGTCGTTTCTAATTTGTTTTTTAAATGAAAAGTATTAAACTGTAATTTACATATATATAATTGTCACCTTTCCCGTAACCTTGCTGTAAGACATATAATTTACTTCTTTAGCATTGTTAATATAAATCAATTGCCTAATTCGTTGCTTAAAAAATGCGACATATTTGTAACCTTTAAAACATACCAAAGGAAAGATTTATGAGTGTAGGCGGTGACTCTTAAAAACATCTCAAAATCAGATTTTTGTTATACACACACAGACAAAGCATTATATTTTAATCCAGAAGATATTCTTCGTTTAACATGGACGTGACTTTTGGAAAAGTAGAGATATTTGTACCAGAACTTAGAATTATAGGATGTATTCGTCTCCAGACTATTCCGTATGTGATCGGGAAAGTGATAAGTAAAACTATATTTAAAAGCACTAGAAATTTATAGAAGATGTGCCTTGGAGATAGTTCCTTTTAATAAGGACTTCTCGCTCCAAATACTTAGCAAATAACAAAAATATATCAATAGAGGTATTTAAGTTATTTAAATTAAAGTTATTATTATAACTCTACTGATTTCATTCTAAAAATAGGATATTTTTGTTGGAGAAGTGATAGTAGTTATGTGTTGGCATAGTATACATTTTTACTTCTATAAGACAGTCATGTGTAAAAATAATGGAATCTGTATATTATATCAAATCATAGAAGAGTAAGTAGCTTTGTCTATATTTCTAGTGTTTTCTAGAACATATGAGAGTGATAATTCGCTCGTGCATTTCGGGTGTTCCTATTCGTACGTGGCGTGTCCCTGCGACGCTCAGCAATTTCCGTCGTAACGCGAAAGATCAGTTATCATTTTTCGCCAATCAATGCTTCATTTCATACTTTTAATAAAGTAAGGAATTCGCTCCGCATTGATTTGACCCTCTACAATGACGCCCTTCTCCTTGTTTGACCCATTAACTAGTATTTCCATGAGTGTCAACTGTTAAGATCGTTAGTCCTGTAAGTGAAGTGCGTGTTTTAATCGCCGGAGGTGTCGGTGATATTCCCTCGCTGGGTGGTGAGATCCGACGCCGACCTACCCGTTGGCTTGTTGAAGTTTTCCCAAACCAGGTATCTCCCACCAGCGGGACACCATCCCCGTCTCTAGCTCCCGACAACTCTAGCTCCCGACAACTCTAGCTCCCGACAACTCTAGCTCCCGACAACTCTCGCTCCAGACAACTCTCGCTCCAGACAACTCTCGCGCCCGGCAAATCTCGCTCCCGACAACTCTCGCTCCCGACAACTCTCGCTCCCGACAACTCTGCTCCCGACAACTCTCGCTCCCGACAACTCTCGCTCCCGACAACTCTGGCTCCCGACAACTCTCGCTCGCGACAACTCTCGCTCCCGACAACTCTCGCTCCCGACAACTCTCGCTCCCGACAACTCTCGCTCCCGACAACTCTCGCTCCCGACAACTCTCGCTCCCGACAACTCTCGCTCCCGACAACTCTCGCTCCAAACAACTCTCGCTCCCGACAACTCTCGCTCCCGACAACTCTCGCTCCAGATAACTCTCGCTCCCGACAACTCTCGCTCCCGACAACTCTCGCTCCCGACAACTCTCGCTCCCGACAACTCTCGCTCCCGACAACACTCGCTCCAGACAACTCTCGCTCCCGACAACTCTGCTCCCGACAACTCTCGCTCCCGACAACTCTCGCTCCCGACAACTCTGGCTCCCGACAACTCTCGCTCGCGACAACTCTCGCTCCCAGCTCCGGCAAATCTCGCTCCAGACAACTCTCGCTCCAGACAACTCTAGCTCCAATAAGCTGTAGCTTCTGATTGGTGTCCCGGGCATGTTTGGAGGAATGTAGTGTATTTAAGAGTGTGTGTCAGGCATTGTCTATACAACATGATTTGGATTAATGAGGCATACAGGTCCATTTATAAAGCATTTATCATCCTCTCAAAAATCACAGGCCGGTTGGTCCAGCAAGGTTGACTTCGATCTTAAATGTTATCACGTCCAGGCAAAGAAGTAAAGCAACAAGGTTTCTGTTCCGCGTAGTAAGTTTTTGTGCATCTATTGAAACCTGGTTGCGATTTATGGGATCCTTTTTTTCAGTGCTCCATTTTTTAAAGAAGGTTCTGAAATTAACTATTTAATTGCATTGACCTCGCAAAACTATCAAAAAAATAAGTTAAAAGAATTCTTGAGCTTTAATACTTATTCACAAACGGATTTATAAATGATTTAAGACTGAAACGTTCTGTCAATAAGTTGAAAGATTATAGTGCATTTTACACAAGTTTAGATATAAACAACGTGGAAGTTATTTGGCTGCATACTTGTGGAAACTTTTTATTGAGTGCATTGTATCTTACATTCAAATGTAACTAAAAACTGTCTTATTGTGTTTGTCCATTCTTTTTCAAAAAATGTTATTTCGTTATGATTGTAGTGTTTATTTGCTTGTAATTTCATGGTGTTTATTATGTCGTGTTATTTAGTAGGAGAACTTCAGTGAAAACATTTAATGGCATTTTCTTAATTTTTGTATTTCTTGAAAAGAATATAATCTCCCAATGTTACAATTTAAAACGTATTCCTATACCCTGGGCTACAGATTAAATATCCGTTTAATAGTTGTAACTTTTGTGACATACCTAACAGATTCGGATGCCACATTTCAAGCAACATTTCACTAACATGAGAAATCATAGAAAAGAGGAGGTAAGGAAGGTGATAAACAATTTAGCCACTAGCGTTGTTCACAAACAGACAGACAGATGGACGGACATATGGACGGACAGGCGGGCGGACAGGTGGGCGGACAGGCGAAAGGACAGACGAACATCAGGCGGACGGACTGGAGGACAGACATGCGTGAGGACGGGTGGCGGGCGGACGGAGGGGGGGACAGATCTACGGCCAGGGAGGGGTTTTGACATTATTCGGTTTTTCGGTATCAAGTATCCACAAATTAGGGATTGTGGCTACATCACGTGATAGGGGATTTTATTTCTAAATTTAGCAATTGGACGTATCCACTTTTTTGTTACCGGAGTCCAGTAATAAGCGTTTTTCTGCTAAAAATTCGCCGTTTTGTCGCGCGTCTTTACATAAATTTCTCTCTACTCCGTAGCAAGAAAATAAAATGTGTCCCAATCGACTGGTGTAACTGCAGAACCTCTGGCCGAGAGGTCTTAGGAGTGGACATTGAACGATGACAGGATTTTCGACACTAGCTACAGAAGTACGTCGAATTCAGACGTAATCTGCAAGAGAATTCCACAGCCCGCTGTTCTGATTGCGAATTTTGCATTATTTCTCTGATCAACACCAGGCGAATGTCGGAAGGGTATCCTAACTAACGGACCAAAGACCGCACGCGATAATTCCTAATTCTTTCTTGTCCTATCCTTACTAATATTATTATTATTATTATTATTATTATTATTATTAGACTGCGGAATGTCATGCAATTGCATATTTTTACAAACTGTGCATATCAAAAGGAAATGTATATAACTTTACCAATCACCAAAAATAAAAAAAATCAAGGTCAACTTTCCGTTGATGAACCAGATACGTGGGAACCTAAACTTTTAAGCGAAATGAATCGTTGAGGAATGAACACCAACTTTGAGCAGCGTCAGCTGGTTATATACCATCATGTAAAGGGTTAATGATGCCCAAAATTTCGCAAAATGCCATTAATGAAGAAAGCACAGTGAGTGACATAATTTCATGGTACATCAATGAATAGGCGATTGAACTGCAACCCTGAGGAGAAAGCCCGAAGACATTTTCTGATCGAGAAGAGAATCTTGTTGTGAAAATAATAAAGAAGGATCCTCGTATTAATGCACCAAAAGTTACTCCACAGTTATAAATTGGCGTTGGCAAGAAAGTAAATTCCGAAACCGTGCAAAGGGGAATTAGGTAGTTCAATTTCCATACCCGCGTTTTCAGAAGAAAGCCACTTCTGAGTTAAAAGAGAAATACCCGAAAAGATCTGACTTCGATCCACTTCTCCACAAAAACCTGGAATATATGCACTAAAATATACCGCATGCATTAAAATACCCATTTAAACTAAAAAATTGCACACATGCAAAATAAAAATAGGGTAGATAGGTAGAGTGATAGGTGAGTGATAGGTAGATAGATAGGTGATAGGTAGAGTTAGATACATTTCCTTTCGATATGCACAGTCAGTAAAAATTTGCAATTTCATGAAGTTCCGCGGTATAATATAATAATAATAATAATAATAATAATAATAATAATAATAATAATAATAATAATAATAATAATAATCATCATCACTAAAATCTCCGAAGTTATTATAATAGTGACCGAAGAATGGAAAACAGAGGCATTGTTAGTGCGGCAAAAAGCATTGCGAAGAACACTCGGCAAGACACGTCGAATAACACAGACACTGAACTTCTGATGCTATTAAACATGCAATGTGAGACACAAAAAATGTTAAAGAACTCGTGGAGAGACAAACCAAACCACGGACAATATATAAAAAGAATGGACAAGGTGTAGATTAATAAAGATCAATCAGGTACGTGGCTTAAAAGAGGAAGAATGAAGCCAGAATCAGAAGCAGTTCTAGTAGCTGCTCAAGATCAGGCGTTGAGAACACGACGTTATGATAAAGCGGTTCTCAAAATTTCCCATGATGACAAATGCCGCATTTTCCAGGAGCAAGTAGAAACCATTGATCATATTGTCTCAGCTTGTCTAATCGTACCAAAGACCGATTACTTGAAAAGAGACGACAGGGTTTGTAGTTACCTCCACTGGCAGATCTGTACCGCCCTCGAAGTTCCAAACACATGCCCCAAGCGGTAAGAACACTCTCCAAAACCAGTGACGTCTGTTGGATTGTGTACGATATTGTACGACCAACAAATTCAAACTGATCGCACGATAGCGGCAAACAAACCGGATATAGTTATCCGGGATTTGGAGAAAAAATCGTGTATCACGGTCTTTTCCGCCATAAATTGGCCATTTTTTCGCGCAGCATTACGTAACTTTCCGTATACTACGTATATCACTCCGTGTATACGTACGGATACGGGAAAGTAAAAAGTAGGCACATTAAATATCTTGCTCTGATTTAATTACTTTTTAAATTCATGTAACTGATGTTTTACATTTTAAATTAAGTAGCAGATGATATATGGGGATAAAGCAAACATATGTCGATCGTTCGACCATCGAACGTTCTGAATGACAAATTGTCATTTACATGGAAAAAATATCATAAGGAAAACCAATTTTAAAACATTATCCCCGCCTTAATATAACGCTTTGTGGATCCATTTCGAAATAATATTGCGTTAAAGAGTCCGCGATTGTGCAAGAGGCCGTCAAAACGTAAATAAAGAAAGCGGGTGCACTTCCTATCTGAGATCTGAGCCCGCTCCTTCTTTTGCAACCAATTCCACTCACACAAAAAACAACGTAAATAGTAGGAAGGGAATTACCATTGCTGATGATTCCTTACAGCTCCCATGACGTCCCAGCAGTCGGTGGTGGCAACAGTGTAGAGGACAGAATATAACAATATTCGCTGGAGTTCGAAGTTATTTATAAAAGAGCTGAGCGTGAAATTTGTGGAGAACATCTGCATGTGAGTAATATATAGATAGATGTATATCTATCTATCTATCTATCTATCTATCTATCTATATATATAAATAGATAGATAGATGTAGATATAAATTTATTCTTCGTAATATTGTGCTTTATAGTAATCTATTTTGGTGAAATATCTCAATTGAACTAAATATATATCACCAATTATTCCATATACATAGTTGTGCTTGAGGAGATCGCCATTTTTCCAGGGACGTACGATTTTATCCTGTTAGACTGGGTATATATCGTGATATCATGTTGCCCATCAGCATGAATTCAATGAAATTTTGTATCTTAATTATTGCATACAATCAAATAATATATTCACCATAAAGCATAACATAATTCATTCTTTTGCATCGTCACGTTCCTAAAGACAAAAAGTGTCTTCTCCCTGTCGCCATAATATTCTATTCAGCGCTGTTCTGTTCATCCGAGTTTTGTTTCTGAATAGTTTTTCATTTAAAACTTGTTTTTACAGGGTATCACACAGTTGTAGTTGCAGGTAGAACATTTCCCAGACATATTTTTGCTTCTTCAGGTGCACAAACATAAAAGATAATAAATAACAACTACAGTTAATGACTGTTTAGTTACAAAGCGATCGAACATAAATAAAAAACAAATAAATGTCATAATAAAGCTAAAAAGTAGTATAGTAAAAATTATGCTAAAATAAAGGTATTTTCGGAAATATTGCTTAATGAAATTTGCTAAACATGACGCACATTCAAATTTTTTTTAAAAATTGAACGTTTGAAAATTAAATATTTTTCTAAATTCGATGAGCTAAAAATTAAAAATACTTGATAAAATCGCTAGAGTAGCAGAAATAAACGCGCTGGAAACACACAAGAAAAAATCAAAGTGGGATCTTAGTAACTTTAAAAATATTATTTTTTTAGAAACTAGCGCGTAGGAGAGATAGACGCGTATCTTGCGTTACTGGCCGTCGATTACTTCGGATGAACCAGTACTTCTTGAGTTGTGAAACTTCACACAATTTCTACGTATAATAATTATAACATTTTTTTTTAAACTTCTCACATCCGTAATGTTTTTAAAATATCCTTGTTGTGTCTTTTTTATTACAATTTACATCCTTAGATAAGGCGTTTCTCGTTCACCTGTCTCACAAAACAAAAAATAAAATTATCATAATTTTATTACACGTTTGTTTCCGAAACTCAATGTAAACTAGTCTCTCGTAACCTTAAATGGTTATTAATTTTTATCTATCTGCTCTGATTCTACCGATTAGTCAAATTTGGTTTAATTAGTACATAAAATGTTTTTACATCTCCACACCGTCATTTTTCACCGTAAACAATGTCGTATATTCTCTTATAAAATATTCTCAATCTTTGAGTTTACAACATGTTCATATGCGATATTACACTATAATAGGGTGTTTCCTTGTAAAAACAAGCGTTACAGAGAGTAAAACATGTTATTCCTAATGTGAATAATTATTTGACTGTCCATAGTAATTCGAATACAAAATGTCATTATAGATACGCGGTATCTCTCATTCGGTTAAGTTTGTTTGGTCACAACAATTAAATAAAAACAATGCAAAGAACAATCAAGGAAACGAAGCAGGGACGTAACGTGTTGAACACCTTAATTTTATATTTTATGGAAAGTATTTTCTACTTTTTTCATATTTTCTCCTTCATTTGACCCAAATGTTTTTAGTTCCTTTGCCTTTTTGTTTGTAAAATGGTTTATTATATCTTGACAGTTTATGCAAAGCCTCGTATTTTCTTTCTTTATCAATATTTTACATCGGAGCATGCAAATTCAATACATTTCTTATTACTAACATTTATGAACTAGAAAAATCATTATAAATTTAATATCCACAAAGAAACAAACTTAATTTAATGACCAGTAACTCAGATTAATCAAATCAGAGAGTCCATTTTCATCGCTAATAATATATGCTATACAATCAGGACACAGAAGGAGCGGCGGCCAACCAACCAACTAGCCCTAGAGCACAGATGACCCGACGGGCGTTCGGCCATCAGTACACTCAGTTTCAATAACGCGGACATAGAATGTATTTATATGATCAGGTGCAAGGAAGTCTATTCTGTATACTTTCCATTTTGTGGCGGAATCACGGATTCGTAGCTATACGGAAAGTTCCTTCTCGTGTTAAAAAAACAGTGGAATAAACTGAGAGTACGGATTGTCAGGTAGATACTGAAAGATTAAAGAAAAGGTTAAAAAAATACGAACAAGTCCATGAAACAATTTTGGGCTTTTCAGAAATGTTTAATTTGTTTTAAATTGCTTTTTTTACTTCTTACACACTACTTGACTTGGAAGAAATGTTACCTATCAACTTTATTTTTATTGACTAAATTACCGATGTATATATGAAAAATATTCTAGTTTTTTATGCTAACAAAACATAGTACCAAATTTCTCCTAATTTACACAAACATTAATAATGCAAAAGTTACATTATTCTTTATTTTCGACCCAACCATAGTTACCCAAACCATAGTTACCCTAACAAAATTCCACACTGTTCATAAAGTGATTCAAAACTCAATGAATTAGTATTTTTTATTTATCCAGGTGTGTTTCTTTTTCAGATGTCACGGATCAGTCGCAGATTCCAGGGACTGTGCTCAGTCTATCGCTAATATAGCATTCGTCTCCACCAGTCTAAACAAATTTATTTGAATTCCTCCTAAAAATTAATATTTTTTCTAATCTTCAATTTCTGTTTCTGAATAATGACAATACACTTACATTCATATATGTATTTTTATAATTATATTGTGATTGATTTAACAATTTTTTTAATGTCTAAACGTTCTTGAATGTATCTTCAATTTAGAGGCAACTTTCATTATAAAGTTCAGGAATAAATAAGTACTAAGTACAGTTTTATGCTCATTTGAATTTAAACATTCTAATGTTGATGTCATAATGTAAGAAAAATAATTTGAAAATAACACTATTGTATTAGCAACACGAAATATTCTTTTTGCTAGATCACTATACAATTACTAATAGACGAGAAATATGGTAAAAATTATATTCCTCACAATTTGTCTCTTCTGGAATTATCTGGAATTATCCGTTGCATCAAAACAAGACCTCATCAAAAACGTAAGATACATGCAAAGGCGAGAACAAGAAACTCACCGTTTCAGAATAGAAAACCTAAGGGTTCCTGACATTGAACCACAAATGGAATCGGATGTAAAGTATGGTGTTATATCATACACATTGGAAGTGGATCACTGGTGCAAAAATGGCAGTAAAAGCTCCGATTTTATGCAACCACACATAAAATTACTTCACACGGTGAAATCACGTTTGGAATTGGACTGTACACACACAGCCTTTTATACTGACTTCTCCGATATGGACATGGGCCATAGGAAATTGTTCACTGGTGAGCTGGACGTACTCTCAGAGCCGTTATTCATTGGCCTGTCGCTCATCGGGAACCTGAGCGTTCTGTACCCGCACGACAGCGACGAGTGGTGCTTCTTGGTGGAGCCAGCGCAGCCGTCAACACAGAGCGTGCTGCTGACGGTGTCGCTGAGCATCTGGCTGGCCACGGCCGCCTGCGTGCTGGGCTTCATCGCCGCAGCAGGCCTTGGCTTCGGGCTGAGCTGGGCCGACGCTGCGTTCGCCGTGCTGAGCTGCCTCATCACCGGCGCGTCCTCCTCGCCTTGGCGTCGCCTCGACCTCTGGCTCAGCCTGCTCAGCTTTTTCCTCTGGAACTTCATCGGCGGCTCTCTCACGGGCTCCATCGTGGCTCCGGGGCAGGGTAGACAGTTGGAGACACTGGAGGAAGTAGACGCGGCATTTTCAACGATATTTCCAATGCCGATTCTGGAACCAGAATACGCGGAGTTGATTGCATCCCAAAGTGATCTCCACGCATCTTTGGTATCCAAATTCGATCTTCCACGTAACAAATTTAATTCCAAAGCAGAAACAATTCTTACCTACCAAACCCGTTTCCTATGTTTTCAAGGTAGAATTAAGTGCTGATCATCGCGGTCTAGTTGAAGTGCCTGCGTGCCTCTTTTCTCCTTGTTATGTGGCTTTTCCTACACGAAACAATTGGCCTCAAACCAAACATTTCGATAGGTTGATTCAAATGTCAGTAGAAGCAGGTTTGTTGAAGAAATATAAACAAGAATCTTGCGCACAATATGTATTGTACGATAACAGCAAATTAAGTTTCTGTTCTAAACAGAAAATACAGTTTTCAGATGTATCAGCAAAGCCGGTCGAGATAAGTTCTCTGAAAGAGGCTTTATTCTTTTGGGTAATCGGACTCGTTTGTTCTTTGCTCTGGTTTTTAGTAGAAAATAGCACTTGTGTATTGTCGTGTCACTTCACTTGTGATAGTTTTTCTTGTGCGTGTTTGAAGATTTATCCTAAGGTATATTAAAGAAGTTAATTTTAAAGTGTAATCACCATTAGCTATTGACGGTAAACGTTTTTTGTTTGTGTAAACACTGAAATAAAGATGTCCCCTGTTTTTGCTCCTGAAAACGCTGAAATAAAAATCTAACACTGGATTTACTTTCGATGAAATAATTTTTGATATAATTATTACTCTTGTATGCATTGTTTGTGTCGTTGCAAATAAATGGCTTATCGAAAATCGCATAGCTATCAGTCTTATACGTTCCACGTTAAACTAATTTTATGAGTATGCACGAAGAAAACACGTTGATTTACTATTGGCAACGAAATTGTTTGATCTTGCAAGCAAGTAGTATGTTTCACCTTCGAGGATTCATAATGTAAGCTCTTTAGATGTATGTGTTCTTTGTAATTGAATTTTTAAATTAAAAGTATTAAACTATGATTGATCTCATTGTATTTTTTAAAACGAATCAGTTGCCTAATTCGTTGATTGGAACATTGCGACATATTTGTAACCTTTAAAAGTTACGAAAGAAAAGATGTATGACTGTAGGCAGTGACTCCCAAAAACGTATCAAAATCAGTTTTTGTCACACACACAGAAGGCATGTGATTTTCATGAGTGTCATGGCGCGTTCTGAGGTCCGTCTCTTAGGGTACTCTACTCCTCCGGCATTCTCCTGGTGTTGATCGGAGAAATCATGAAAAATTCCCGATCAGAGCAACGGGCCCGTGACATTCTCTTCCAGATAGCGTCTGAATTTGACCAACTGCAGCAGATCGACCAGTGGATATTAATTTTGGAAGAAATCGTACATATGGTTCAGGTGCTACGGTTGTTCACAGACTGTCAGACAGGCGGACAGACGGAGAAGCCGACGGATGTGCGGACAGACGGACGGACGTTTTGATAAGAACCAATTCTCGTTATCAGGGGACCCCAAAAACTGTATTTCCGTTGAAATCTCGAAATCGATTATCCGCAGCATTACATAACTTTTTCTATACTACGTATATTTGTCCGTACATACGTATGTATACGGGAAAGTAAAAATGCCTTCTTGGGTGGCTGTGACGATATCCAAGGTCGAAATGTCGAAGGTCCTCTTGGTGTCACCCTCCAACGCTGACCCACCTCGTTCCGTAGCTTTGCATCAACGTCTATGTTGCAATTCTCGTTCACCAATGTGAGAATATAACCAGCGTGTTGAAATTTCGCTTTCCAGCAGATGTTAAGTCAGGTAGGAAAATACGAAATAAAATTCAGACGTAAAATATAGAGACAAAAGAAGCTCTTTTGAACTTTTTCTATGTCGTTTCCGATACGTTCCCGTCGATGCTAGCAACTGTTCCGGAGCTCATTCTTCAGGCAGGTCGCTACCCAAAATGTTTGTGAACTCGTATTTCTTCTCATTAATTTGTGAATTTCGGTAGAGGAAATTCCTGATTCGTCAATGCAATGAAGTTAATAAGTCGCTGCGTCGGTATTTGTAGCTGTGGTCTCTATCTTTCGTTGTAAGTACAGTGCAAGATAAAAAGCTAGAACGGTTCGCGCTGTTTGGTAAAAAGCTGAAGTTTTGAAAGCTTGATCTCGTAAACGCGAGGTAGCGGTTACACATTCATTCAATGTTGTCCAAAACTGCTATTCCCGAATTGATTTGGCTGTTGCCACGGCCCCTTGAATTTTAAACTTATATATTAACTTTGGTGGGTACTTTACAAGACTATTTCTCCAGCGTTTTTTATTACATTTTAGTGTTCGACAGTATGACGAACGTTTAAGAAAATCGCGCAGGTCTTATGTTTGTTTAAATCTCGGCTATTTTGAGAATTGCAAAAGTTAAAATTTCCTACAATTAAAGTATCTTCCTACAACTAAAGTATTAAAGACACAGATTAGTTTCCTTAATGAAATCAGTTACTTAAAAATAGATTTTAAAACAAGGTCATATACAATTTTTCATAAATTTGAGTACTTTCGCGTAATTTTGTGTGAAAATACAGACGAGAAAATACGTACTGTTTTAGCATCACTAATTCAATAAAGTAATTCCCTCTACACGCTTTTGACCCATGCTAAACCACTGTGTAGTACTTCCACTCTAACTACACCCCCCCCCCACCGTGAGGCCCGATAGAGACGTTCAACTTTTCATCATGGCGGGAGGCGGTGCGGCGTGCGAACGTGGGCGGTGTGACTGTCGACTGTCTCTGGCAACATCGATCCGATCATTACAAAACCTCATTATGCCTTCCCCCGAACACCCACTCCGCACCCGCCCCCGCACTAGCCGTCGCCTCCTGCGCGCCCACCCGCTGTAACGAGAACGGAGGGAGTTTTTTTTTTTCGTTTTTCCACCTAGGCGACGGGTCCGCAGCGGAGGCCTTGTTCTATGTACCACACGTCTCTTCGCGTGTTTCGCTATACACACGCGTGTGCTTTGGCTTATTTACCCGGTGGGCCCGGAAGGCTGTCACGGCTGGCGTGGAGTGGTGGGTGGACATTGGCCGGACGTGTCTGCAAGCAGGCGAGTGGGTGGTAAGGAGGACTGTTAAGTGGGTGATTGGGTGGTTGAGTGGCCGATTTAGTGGGTGGTTTCATGGCGTCGGTGAGCCTGCGAGTGGTTGCTTGTTCTGTGGCTTGTTCGGTTCGCAAATTCGGCGGACAGGCGATTGTGAGGGAAGTTGGGAAGGTGGTTGGGGAGGTAATTGGCCGGTTGGGAGGTCGGGCGGTTGGCTGAGTGATTGGCCGGGAGGTTAACCGGGTGGTTGGCCGGGTGATAAGCCGAGATATTAGCATAGTGGATTGGTCCGGCGAGATTTTGGGCAGGTGGTTGGGCGGGCAGTAGGGAGGATGGTTGGGCGCGCGAGTGGGCGGGAATGTGGGTGTTTGGGTAGCTGTCTGGGCGGGTGGGTTTTTGGCCCTGCATGTGGGCGGTTGGGCGGGAGATTGGGCGGTTGATTGGCCGGGTGAGTGGGTGGTTGTGGGAGCAGACAAATCTTGCGCTGAATTATCCAGAAGCGCAATTGCTGTGTGAAGGAAATCAATGTCTTGCGCACGAGCTGTCGGAGGGGCAGAGGTTTGGGCAGGGAGGGCAGATGCAGACCGCGTGAAGTTGTACTCTATGCTTGGAGCCGCATGCTCATGCATGCGAGACAACGTTCTATAATACCGAGGCTTCTTTTGGACGCCCTAACGTCACTTTCCCTTCAGAATAAATGTCCCTTTAACGCTTCTTCTCATGTTTCTTTTTTTCTTCCATGTTTTCGTTCGTTGAGATAGTATTATAGTTATCAAATTATTTTTTTAAATCGATTTATTTAAGGTCGCTTTTAAACAACAGGGTCATAAGCGTCCACGAGTATAATTTATAATTCACATAAGATGTATACATTTACATAATTATTCTATTATTTATAAAACTTTTGAATGGTTGTATTAGATGAGTTGTAGGCAAAAAGTAAACCAGGTCTTTGTATTAATATGTCAATTTTTTAGATTTTTAAGAATTGTAAGACTTTTATACATTTTTCTGAGAAGAAGAAGGAATTAAATAAAGAGTTGTTTATGTTTATGGACTGTCGCATATGGGCTAATATTATTGTTCTCCTTGTCATCAAATTGAGTCGATTTCTTCACGGGGGCACGATAATGGACAATAGCCAGATGTGTTGCTGATTTCACTTTGCAAATAGTTTTTATTCGACAGGACACAATATTTCCTGGTGAAAACTTTCCATAACCACTCGTTGTTGCACATATATGAATATTATATATATATATATATATATATATATATATATATATATTATCATTAAACTTATATATAAGTTAGTTTACATATGAGATAGTGAGTACCCGTTGCTCAAGAAATTTGGAAAGTGTGTACTACACTCCATATTACGTCCACAATGCTTTAACTGTTTTTTAAGTTAAAAAAATAGGTAAATATTCCGTCGTAAGTTTCGCAGTTCATTGCTGTTTGAACTCAATCTTATAAGCTCCTCGCGCTTTGATTTTAGCATTACATTACCATGTGATTTGTGACGTACTAATGGATACAGCATTTCGTCACCACGGATCGTATACAACATTTTTGACTCTGCGCAATACATTGTTCAACGCACATTGCTCTATAAGATATCCATTTCTCTTCCAAATATAAACGTGTGGAGGACTCCTGAATCTGGGGGACTCGTTACTTGAATGAAAACGTGTTACCTGTTTTCTTTAAATTTTCTCCTCGTGTATATCCGAGGACGGAAAAAAATTGGTGTTAGTCTCATTTTCTACCAACGGTTTGTATTTTAGGAAATTTCAAACCTGAAACATTTCAAAATTTCAAAACTGAAGATAGAATTTTTTTCCGCATTCCATATTCCTTATTCCATACCGTATACATGTAAGTGTACGAGAAAGTAAAAAATTTACATTAATTATTTTGATATGACGTAATTACTCTGGAATATTCTATAATTCGTTTTTTGTACATTTTATATCAAGGGAGAATATATGAGGCTAAAGCACACGTATGTCGTTATATCAACCATCCAAGGACCTGAATGCCCAGCATTTATCTGGAGTGAAACTCGAGAAAAAGTTGTTTTTTTTACTTGTATCGTCTGATTTCGTTATTTCTGTTGAAATTGCCGTATAGATGGGAAAAGATACCGTAAGGAACACGAAATTTAAAACTTGACCCCATCTCTTGAAAAGAGCGCTTTGTGATTATGTTTCAGAAAAAATTTGTGACGAGCTATCCACGATTGTGTAAGGGGCAGTTGCCTCAAAACGTAAACAATTAAAGGGAGTACACTTTGTCCTAACTGATATCTGAGCCCGCCCCCTCTTTTGTAACCAATTCTACTGACACGACAAATTGCGTAAGTAGTAAGAAGGGAATTTCTCTAGCAGATTATTCCTTACAACTCCCATGACGACCAACAGTCGATGATGGCACCAGAATGTAGAGAACAGAATATAATGAAATTTACCTCAGTTGTAAAATATTTATAAAAGAACAGATTTGTGTATTTCGTGAAGAATATCTGCATGTGAGTAATATGTATTAATTTATTCTCTGAAATATTCTGCTTTATAGTAATCTGTTTTGTTTAATTATCTCAATATAACTGAATATATCATCAATTATTCATAGTATTTTTATAGTTGTGCTCGTGGGGATGCAATTTCTTCAAGGACGCACGATTTTAGTCTGTTAGACTGGGCATATATCCTGAATAAATGTTGGCAATCTGTATGAATTTAATGAAATTTTGTATCTTTATTATTAAAAGAAAATCAAATAATATATACACCATAATGCTTAACACGGTTCACTCTTTTGAATCGCTAGTTTCATTAGTCTCACCACTACTTTCTAAAGACAACTAGTGGTGCTATAGAATGGCACAGACGTTCCCATATTAGTTCACTATTGCTTTTGGTATCGGCTAGCTATTTTGTCTTTTAATCAGTTTAACATACCAATACAATAGTGTTTCCAAATTGCTGGAAATGTACACATTAACGATGTGTTGATGGAGACCTTTCAACACAATTACATTTCTGTAATTTTTGAAAAAAAAAAACAACAAAATATACACCTAATTGAACTTTACGTCATAATAAAGAGTGCAATTAGTGTTAGCAATTCGAAAAGTTTGAAGGGAGAATTTGGATCCATTTTTGAGAAAATGTCGTTTGAGCGTTTCTGAAAATGCGGAATTTTGGGATACTACGGAGGTTTATTTGACATTATTTAAAGCACGTGCACTCTTTTTTTTTCTTCTTCTTTCTATACAAGAGTTGGGAACCATTGGCCCGTTCCGAGTCTTCGAACTGCTGACCACTTCATTCTAGGTCTGCTTCCATCTCTGTAGCCCTTACGTTTATATAACAGAGCCAACTTTGTTAATCTATTTCGCTCCATCCTGTTTACATGTTGGAACTATATCTGTTGGTATATGTACTCGTAAACATAATAATGTAAACAAATCGTCGCTAATGTAAATATTAACGACGTGAGAGACACAAAAATTACATTTTTGTAATTTTTGAAAAAACAAAAGGAAATAAGCGATATGCCTTTTATGTCATCTCATAGAGTACATTAGGCACTTCTAGTAAAATACAGCTTAATATTATAATAAATACTATCTAACATAATAATACTTTCAAAAAATTGTCAAAATTTGAATTTTCAACGTCTTGTCATCTTTTGAGTGAAAAGAATCTATCAGTTTCTTAATAATATCTCAATTGTCTGATTTTTAATGGACGCAAAAAAATTGAAAACTTGCGAAAAAAAGACTTTATTTCCTCATTGAGGATACTTTGTGCCAAGTAGTAATCACATTATTTTGAAGCTATTTTAAACTAAAATCTACACTGATTTAAAATAATTAATTATACTTAATAATTAATATACATAAAAGTGGCCTAATATATAATTTTCAATATTATGTATACTTTACTAAAATGTAAACGCCAAATCATAAACAAAGCGCTGAATTTATTTCTTTATTGTATTTTATAAATAATTTTTGTTTTAAGCGGTTCAGATTTCAAAACGAAGAGAACCATTTTCCAATTACGGACGTAGATGTCAAATTGTAAGTTCGTTTTAGAGTAAAGTATACGTAATATTGTGAATATCATGTGATTATTACTTGGCCCAAAGTATCCTCAATGGGGAAATGAAGTCTTTTTTTCGCAAGTTTTCAATTTTTGTAAAAATACTTCGAGTTAAATTTAAAAGTTGTAATTTTTACTGACCTTTGGTATGATAGCGGTATAACATGTGTGCAATTTTTAGATTTTTATCTGGTCCCCCAACAGAGATAATACAGTTCAAAATTGGGAAAAAATCCAAAATTACAAATTTCAAGGGGATGTAATTTTCAAGGAGTACGTTATATACCAATGATATTTTACAAAAAATAACTATATTATTGTGTGTAAAAGCACAGAAAAAATTAAGGCTTAGATTCTTTTACTTCTGTGAAAAATTACTCTCTGAAACTCGAATTTCGTTCATTCGCGTTCCATAGATATGGTTGCAAATATTTCCCAAATAAAAAATAGAAAGTAGGTAAATAATATTTCAATTTGCAGGCCAGAATATGCTGAATCGAATGCTTTTGATTCTATAATACTAGAACAACCTAGAGCTGAGCAATTTAGAAAAGAGTAAATGTTTGCGAACGCAAAACATGGCGCACGGCGCGAAACAAAAATGGCCGCCATTTGTAAAGCAGATACAATAAAGAAAGTTTAAGATGGTTTTGAATAGCCAAAACGTAAGGAAATTTATGTACAAAATATGAATTTTTTCGAGATGGTCGAACGACCAATTTATTAAATTCTGGACCACTTAAAATGGATTGACCTATATGAAAGTGCGATAAAGTAAACAAAGTATATTAATTATTTTAATAGGATTAAATGACACTGAAAAATTGTTTAGTTCGTTTTTTTAACATATTTATTAAGAGAAGAGGATAAGTGGGGCACACATACGTCGTTATTACATCGACCATCGAAGGCCCCGAAAGACCAGCGTCGATCCTGAGTGTAACTCGAAACAAAATTGTATTTTTTTAAACTTATATGGTCTGATTTCGTTATTTCTCTGTTGAAATTGTCATTTAGATGGGAAAAGATATCGTAAGGAACACGAATTTTAAAACTTGATTCCCATCTTTTGAAAAGAGCGCTTTGTGATTGTGTTCCAGAATAATATTGTGTCTAGCAATCAGCGATTGTGTAAGAGGCAGTTGCCTCAGAATGTAAACAATTAAAGGAAGTACACATTGTCCTGAGACCTGAGTCCTCTTTTGTAACCAATTCTATTCACACAACAAATAACGTAAGTAGTAAGGAGGGAATATCCCTGGCAGATAATTCCTAACAGCTCCCACGGGGTAGCAATAGTCGATGGTGACAAAAGAGTGTAGAGAACAGAATAGAATAAAATTCACCACAGTTGTAAGTTATTTATAAAAGAACTGAGTGTGTATTTCGTGGAGAACATCTGCATGTGAGTAATATATATTAATTTATTCTCCGTATTATTCTACATTATAGTAATCTATTTTGTTGAATTATCTCTATTATATATATATATATATATATATATATATATATATATTATATTATATATTATATATATATAAATATAAATAATAATATATATTATCTCTATTATATATATATATATATCAATTATTCATAGTATTTTTATAGGTGTGCTGTTGTGTATAGGAGATCGCAATTTTTTCAGGGACGCACGATTTTCGTTTGTTAGACTGGACATATATCATGAATAAATGTTGACCATCTGTATGATTTTAATGAAATTTTATATCTTAATTATTACAATCAAATAATATATTCACCATGGTTCAGCCTTTTGCATCGTCATGCTCCTAAAGGCAACTAGTGGTGCTACAGAATGGCACAGACTTTCCCGTATTAGTTTTCTGATTCCTTGGTTTGTGCCAGCTGCCATCTATTACATCCCAAAGTACATTTTTTGTCATTTTCTTCCTTTTTCAGTTTCTTAATTATAAAACGGAAAAATTAATTTAAGAATATCAAATAACAGTAAAATCTCGTCCGAAATGGCAATTTTATTTGAAAAATTTGTTGCCATTTTTAAGAAAACTTCATTTAAACGCTACTAAAAATGCGAAATTTGAAGCTCTGTTTCACACCAATTTTTAAGTTTTCGAAACACTTATTTGAAATCATTTAAAGCACTTACACACACAAATATAAAATCGTACACAAATTGCTGATAACGTGCATATTAAAGATGTGAGTGATCTTTCAAAAAATTACATTACAAAGAAAAAAGTACCCTAAGTTGAAATTTACGTCATATTAATGAGTGCAATAGCGCTATCCGTTCGAAAAGTTTGGAGAATAAATTTGGAGCCATTTATAAGAAAATGGCGTTTTAGCGTTTCTGAAAATGTGGAAATGTGTGCTAGTTTTAACAGAAAACAATTGAGATTTCGACAAAAGTTATAGGACATAATTTAAATCACATGTACTCTCAAATAAAGAAATTCAACAAACCTCGGCTAGTGTAAATGTTAACGATGTAAGAGAGTAATTTTAAAATTACATTTTTGCATTTTTAAAATTACATTTGCAAATTACATTTTTGCAATTTTTGAAAAAATTAAAGAATACAGCATTATTGCGTTTACGAAATATCCCTACCAAAAGTTTAAAGAAAAAAATTGAAGCCATTTTTCAGAGAGTCTTGATTTTCTATTTTTTTTTAAATTTTACCTATTGTACGCAATATTTCACGAAAACTATTAACATTTTCAAAAAATGTACATAACCTTAAAGAAAGAACTTACTATGGAGAACAAATTTTATTTGAAGAAATAATATCTATATGCAATTTTGTAGTTGGAGGAAGACGCCGAATAATTTTTAAGTTTTGCAATTTTCGAAAATTCAGAGTAAACCGTGAAAATCGGAGCTCTGCCACCTTGATAAGTGTATTTTACTGTATTCTTACAAGATATTTAAAGAAAAAGTTGGAGCGGTTTTTGTGAAAATTTCGAAAATGTCCAGGAAACTTCATGTAAAATAACCCCAAAAGTTAATAATTATTTTTCTAAATCGCTTAGTTTCGACTCAGGACAGATGGACAGCGGTTTCTTCAATTTGTAAAAACTCGTACGCATTGTTTAGGCACTATTGTTGTTTACATACACCGGACAGACAGACAGACGAACGGCCGGATAGACGTTTTTCTGTCAATGGGTTTTTCGGTATCAAGGATTTACAAAAAACGGATTCTGGCTACACCACGTGTTAGGGGATTAGGAATTGAATTTATCCACTTTTCGTTATCTGACACCATAAATAATTTTTTCTGCCGAAAATTGGCTATTTTTTCGCGCAGCATTACATAACTTTCCCTATACTACGTATAATCCTCCGAATATACGTACGTATACGAGAAAGTAAATAATATACTCAAAAATAAATGATAAAATAAAGCTAATAATTATAAATAAAAAACATAGGCATAAGAAATAACTGTGGAAGAGACAATATTAAGACTATCCTTAAATAATTTCAGTTACTTCTGCTCTATCACAATGCTACATAACCTCCGCTGGTATCAATGGACTTCTAATTCCAGTTCTCGTAATGGTTGAGCTATAGCTTCTCTCTGGAGCATGATGTCTTGAGTAATTAACATTTTACTTTTGGCAAGGCATCTCGTTGGCAATTAAGTTTGCAAACGTGACATCTGAGCCTTTCCACGTCAATTCGCACAAAAAAACACGAAAATTTCACCTTCATATTTTTAATTATTTTCTAACTTTTTATATTTATTATATGGATCAAATAAGTTAACACGTCTATTTTTATTATTTCTAACTTTATTATTACCGGAAATATTGCGTAATGAAATTTGATAAAAATGACGAGCATCTCTAACTTAACTAGTTAGTTAGCATATATTTTCCCGTATTTTTGGATACAACTACGTAGTATTGAAATATTACACATTCTGCGCTACTAACATCTTAGCTATTATTTGAAAAAGGTCCTTTTCAACCAAGAAGCTAACAACTCACTGTTTCCATCGCAGTGTTGTCAGAACTAAGCGAATTCTAAAATTGCACAAAAATATATTACAAAAGGTTTGTAAACTTTTATTGGAAAAAGAAACCTTACACGCGGACAATTTAGAAATGCATTTCATAGGGCCATGATTACAGAAGTGTATTTTGTTCGAAAACTAAATATTTTCATGCAAATATCAACATAAATTTGATAACTATAACTCCTTTTCACACAGCTACATCGTCACAATAATGACACGTAATTCGTAGAAATTCGCGAGCGCGAAACGGAATTCCATTGTTGCATTCAATACATTGTCGATATTCTCTGAGAGCTAGTAATTTTTATTTCAAATATTTCGAAATAAATAATTTCTAAAATATTAATGTGTAAATGCATAACAAAAGACAAATATAAGAAACGAACTAAGAAGTATTACACAAAATTGCAAATTCTAATTTACGACGCATCCAGCTGTCGGAAGCGCAGTAAATTTGCAGCGGACTATTATGTTTTTCACGAAATTATACAAAAAACAACTCCTAATTTCAAAAAATTAACCATGACCTTACCAGAAGATGTAGTTCTGATAAAAAATTTTCCTTAAGAAGTTGTATTTTCACAGTTTTAGTTGTAAAAATTCGCTGAAAACCAAGCACAGTGAATTCCGAGCGAGTTATTATGTTTGTCTGTGAATTATAGAAAAAACATCCATATTTCCAAAAATATAACATGACCTAATTTGAAAATCTGTTTTTCGAAATCATATTTTATTACGGAATACAATTGTATCTTCACAATTGTAGTTGTAGAAAGACGCCGAAATTGTTTTAATTTTTTAAAATTTTTTACCTAATCACGCATTTCAACGAACATTAACCCTGTACCATTCTCTTAAGCTTCCTTTATGCTGTCTCAGGTCCCAATTTTATCAAAAAAGAAACTGTGCGCTTTTTAAGAAAAAATGGTTTAAAGAAAAGAAACAATTTTTTTTTCTTATCAGAATTTAGGACTGTCCGTTTTTAGTAATTTGAATATAAAGTAACAGTTCCAAGAGATTTTTATAGACAGACCAACACTATAACTTTATTCAATAAATCACATAATTTCACAGTCGGATAGTTATAAAAACAGCAGTCAGTTATAAAAACAGTGTTCTCCGAAACGTTGCTGTTTTTATAACTATCCGACTGTGAAATTATGTGATTTATTGAATAAAGTTATAGTGTTGGTCTGTCTATAAAAATCTCTTGGAACTGTTACTTTATATTCAAAAGAAACAATTGTTTACGTTTGACACAAATTTTCGCAAAAAATACATACGTTTTTGATGGCGGTCGGTTCTGGGAAACTACGGGGCGTCGTCACTGAATAATTGCAAAAAGGGAAATAAAAGTTGTACAATTAACTTAGATATATGTGATGTGCATAATTAATTAGGATGTTCTGCTTGTTTGTACGAAGAGTAACTTAAAAAATATTAATTCTTTACGAACTAAGGTGCAGTTTATTGCTGCAATAGACGCGTATCTTGCGTTACTGACGGTCGGTAACTTTGAATGAAGCAGTACTTCTTGAGGTGGTGAAACTTCACGATTGTATTTGGTTATTAAATGACGTACTCTTCACTCATGTTTTGACTGACATTTTGAAATTTCCTGGTCCCTCACAACACATTTCGAATATAAGTACTCGCTTATCGTAGAATTTCTGAACTTTCGTCACAATGAACAATTATAATACCTTATCGAATTTTCTTTCAGGTCTGGACAGAATTCCATTTTCTTCAGCCAACATTTTAGCTACTTTTATCACGCTTTCGGTTACTGCAAAGTGTCGTTTAATTTTATTGTATATCCAACTTTCAAAAATTGTCAAAATTTCAATTTTCAACGTCTTGTCATCTGTTGAGTGAAAAGAATCTATCAATTTCTTTCTAATAACTTTATTGTCTAATTTTCGATAGAAGTCCCAGGATCTTCAGTTTAAAAAAATTACCTCAGTTACATTAAGGGGATACGGATTTTGTTGCAATTTTCTTGACGGGGTTTCTCCTATCGCAATTAAACACTTGTTTATATTCTCTACATTCATTTCACAGACAATTGGAAACTATCTGAAGAGCTTAAATTGTCATTTTATTGCTTTTCACACTTTCCTATTCACTGGACGTTCCGCTACTTTCGTTAATGCCACGGATGTACACACGATTATCCAAAAAATCTAGCCCTCTTCGCCTAATAAGATGCGCATTGTGATTGACGTTAATGCAAAAGTGACAATATCCTTTACTTATGACCATCGCCCAAACCATAGTTATCGTCCCGCCCAATCCCTCAAAACAAATGACACACTGTACATGAATAGATTATATCGCAGTGAATTGGGTGTTTAATTCACGCATGTGTAAGTCTTTTTCAGATGCCCCCAATAAGTAGCAGATTCCAAGGACTGTGATTCAATCTATTGCTATTATAGCATTCCTCTCCTTCACCCTGAGCAGAAATTTGTTAGGATTTCAGGTAATTTTTTTTCTAATATTCAGTTTTTGTTTCTAAATAATGACGATGGTATACGTTCATATATGTATTTGTAGAATTATATCGTGATTGAGTTGACAATTTTTTTTATATCTAAATGCGCTTGAGTGGATGTGCAATTATTCTTTCAATTCACAGGCAACTTTCATACTGAAGTTCGAGAATAAATGAATATTAAGCACAGCTCTGTGTTCTTTTGAAATGAAAAATTCTAATGTTCATATCATAATGCAAGATAATTTATTTAAAAATAACACTATTGTATTAGTGAGACAGAATACTCCTTTTGGTAGAGAACGACACAGTTACTAACAGATGAGAAATATGGTAAAAATAATATTCCTCTCAATTTGTCTCTTCTGGAATGATATGGAATTATCCGTTGCATCAAAACAAGACCTCATCAAAAATGTAACGTACATGCAGAGGCAAGAAAAAGTAACTCATCGAACCAGAATAGAAAACCTCAGGATTCCTGAGATTGAAACACAAAGGGAATCGACTGTTAAGTATGGTGTTATATCCTACACATTGGAAATAGATCACTGGTGCAAAAACGGTAGTAAAAGCTCCGATTTTATGCAGCTACCACTAAAATTACTACACACGGTGAAATCACGTTTGAAATTGGGCTGTACACATACAGCCTTCTACACTAACTTCATCAGTATGGACAGGGGCCACAGGAAATTGTTTACCGGTGATCTGGACGTACTCTCAGAGCCAATATTCATCGGCCTGTCGCTCATCGGGAACCTGAGCGTTCTGTACCCGCACGACAGCGACGAGTGGTGCTTTCTGACGGAACCGCCGGAGCCGTTGAGACAGAGCGTGCTGCTGACGGTGTCGCTGGGCATCTGGCTAGCCACGGCCGCCTGCGTGCTGGGCTTCATCGCCGCAGCAGGCCTTGGCTTCGGGCTGAGCTGGGCCGACGCTGCGTTCGCCGTGCTGAGCTGCCTCATCACCGGCGTGTCATCTTCGCCTTTGCGCCGCCTCGAACTCTGGCTCAGCCTGCTCAGCTTCTTCCTCTGGAACTTCATCGGCGGCTCTCTCACGGGCTCTATCGTGGCTCCGGAGATGGGTAGACAGTTGGAGACACTGGAGGAAGTAGACGCGGCATTTTCAACGATATTTTCAATGCCGAATATGGAGCCAGAATACATGGATTTGATTGAATCCCAAAGTGATGTTCACGCATCTTTAGTGTCCAAATTGGCTACTCCAGATTACGACTTTAATTCCAAAGAAGAAATCTTTCTTAGTTATAAAACCCTTTCGTATGTTCACAAGGCTGAAATAAGTGCTGATCGTCGCGGTCTGGTTGAAGTGCCTGCATGCCTTTTTTCTCCTTGTTATGTGGCTTTTCCTGTGCGAAGAAATTGGCCTCAAGCCAGACTTTTCGACAGACTTGATTCAAATGTCAGTAGAAGCAGGTTTGTTGAAAAAATATAAACAAGAATCTTGCGCACAATATGTATTGTACGATAACAGCAAATTAAGTTTCTGTTCTAAACAGGAAATACAGAATTCAGATGTACCAGCAAAGCCCGTCGAGATAAGTTCACTGAAAGAGGCTTTATTCTTATGTGTAATTGGACTCTCTTGTGCTTTGCTATCTTTCTTAGTAGAAAACAAAACTTATATCTGTCGTATGACGTCAATTGTGGTAGCTTTTCTTGGCGGTGTTTGGAGAATTTTTGTTAGAGTATTTCAAAGGGTTATTGTAAAGTGTATTCACCTTTGTCAATTGACGGTAAACCTTATCTGTTTGCGTAATCACTGAAACTAAAGACGTCCCCGGTTTTTGCTGGTGTAATTGTTGAGATAAAATTCTTACCCTTCGTTTACTTTCGATTAAATTATTTTTTGAATAATTATTTCTCATATGTGTATGATTCGTGTCGTTGAAAATGAATAGGTTAGTGAAATATTTGGACTACAACTCGTTAGCTATTAATCATACGCGTTAGCTATTAATCATACGCGTTAACCTAAGATATACGTGTATGCACAAAGAAAAAGACGTGGATTAACTGTTCGCAATGATCTTGTTTGATCTTGAAAATATGTAGTATGTTTTACCATCAAGAATTAGTTATGTAAGCTCTTTAGATGTATGTGATCATTTGTAATTGAATTTTATATGTAATGTATTAAACTATATTACCTCACTGTCATTTTTAATATGAATTAGTTTTCTAATTCGTTGCTTCAAAAAGTGCGACATATTTTTAAAAAAATTAAATATCAAGCGATATTTAATCTTAATAAAAAAAGAAAAGCTGTATAAGTGTAGACGATAACTCCCAAAAACGTCTGAAAATCAGCTACCGTCACACACACACATACACACGCAGAAAGCATGTCATTTTCATCCAAGAGATATCCTTCGTTGAACACGGACGTGACTTTTGGAAAAGTAGATCCATTTGTAGCAGAACTCAGAATAATAGAATGTATTCGTCTCCAAACAGTTCCGTGATTGATCCGAAACGACATAAGCGAAATAAAAAAAAGATAACAGAATACAGGTAATGGAATTGATGAGTACTATGGAATTGAGAACCTACTCTGAGTGATATGACAACCTACATGAAGAAAGCAGGTAGAAGTTTAGTAAATTACAAAATCTTATATTTTTCGTTAACCAATCAATTATTTTGTTGTCTTATGTTAACTAATGTTAACTTATTATGTTAACTTTAAAACTTTAAAATATGGCACTTTTGTTGGAGAAATGACAGGAGATACTTCTTTGTTGACATAGTTTTTTTTGTTTTTTTTTATTCTTTGAGGCAATCGCGAGCAATGTAATGGAATATGCATTTTAAATAAAATCACAGAATAAGAATTAGCTTTGTCTATATTTCAAGTGGTTTCTACAACGTATGAGTGAGATAATTTGGTCGTGCATTTATGTTGTTCCTATTCGTCCTCGACATGTCCCTGCGACGCGTTGCAATTTCCTTTGTAATGCGAAAGTTCAGTTACCATTTTCGCCAATCAATGCCTCATTTCATAATTTTAATAAAGTAAGGAATGCCCTGCATTTTGATTTTTCCGTTCATAATGATGCCCTCCTCCTTGTTTGACTTAACTAGTGTTTCCAGGAACGCCAACTGTTAATATCGTTAGTCCTGTACGTGAAGTGCGTGTGTTAATCGCCGGAGGTGTCGTCAACTGTTAATATCGTTTGTCTTGTACGTGAAGTGCGTGTTTTTATTGCCGGAGGTGTCGGTGATATTCGGTCGGTGGGTGGTGAAATCTAACGCCACCCTACCCGTTGGCTTGCGGAGTTTCCCAAACCAGGAATCTCTCACCAGACGGACACCACCCCCAGTCTCTAGCCCCCGACAAGCTCCAGCCCAGCTCTCCCAACTGGTCTCTCGGTATATGTGAAAGTGTATGTAAGGGTGTGTGTCAATATAATAGCCCAAGGAAGATATAGGAGGGGCGCACTGTCTCTAATCCGTAAGGGTACTTCTCCGACATTCGGCTGGTGATGATTGAAGAAACCATGGAATATTCCCAATCATAGCGACAGGCGTTCATCGGAGAAACCATGGAGAAATCACGATCAAAAGCCCTTAGTTTCTGTTCCAGCTAGTGTCTGAATTCGACGTAGTTCTGTAGCTAGTGTCGAAAATCCTACCACAGTCGGGAATCCAACCATCAGTGCAATCGATCAGAGGCAGTAAATAGACGACACAGCCATCTAACCCAGTCTGCGTCAGACTGCATTTCTTTCGTAACGCGAAAAGAGAGTTGCCATTTTTCTCATATAAAACCTCATTTCATATTTTTAATAGCGTATAGAAATTCCCTCCATATGCTTTGACCCACACTGAACCACAGAATAGCGCTTCCAACCTGACTACCACTACCTGCCCGCGAGACGTATAGACTGGGACGTATGCGAGACGTATGTCAGCCGCATGAAGTCATTTCAGAAGATCGCCTTGTTTATTATAATACAGAGTCTAGCAACGACAACAGCAGTCACTTGGTATTGTTGTGCTCCTGCTGTTACATTAAAATAAAGTGATGACTCTGATTGCTATGTACGGTATTTTGTAGAATATTGATTGGCTGTGTATACGAATTCATGGGGAAATAAACCTGTTCGCTGTTAGTAAAAAGTTCATCAGTCAATTTATCTAACAGAGGTCCAATGCAGACGATCAACATGGCGGGATATGGCGGGACGTTCAACATGGCGACCATGGCGGGAGGTGGTGCGGCGTGCGAGCGTGGGCAGTGTGAGTGCCGAATGTTTCTGGCAATATCGATTCGATCATTACAAAACCTCATTATGCCTTCCCCCGAACACCCACTCCGCCCCCGACCCCGCACTAGCCGTCGCCTCCACCCGCCCACCCGCTGTAACGGGAACGGAGGGAAAGTTTTTCCCGTTTTTCCATCCACGCGTCGTGTCGGCGGCGGAGGCCTTGTTCTATGTACCGCACGTCTCTTTGCGTCGTAATAGTAAATAGGTAAATGTTCGGTCGTATGTTTCGCAGTTCATTGCTGTTTGAACTCAATTCTACAAGCTCCTAGATCTTTGATTTTAGCATTACATTACCATGTGATTTGTGATGTACTAATGGATACAGCATTTCGTCACCACGGATCGTATACAACATTTTTGACTCTGTGAAATACATTGTTCAACGCACATTGTCCTATAAGACATCCATTTCTCTTCAAAATATAAACGTGTGAAGGACTCCTAAATCTGGGGGACTCGGTTACTTGAATGAAAACGTGTTATCTGTTTTCTTTAAATTTTCTCCTCGTGTATATCCGAGGACGGAAAAATATTGGTGTTAGTCTCATTTTCTACCAACGGTTTGTGTTTTAGAAAATTTCAAAATTGAAACATTTCAAAATTTCAAAACTGATTTTTTTACGTACTCTATATTACTTATTCCATACCGTATACATGTAAGTGTACGAGAAAGTAAAAATCGTTACATAAAGTATTTTGATATGATGTACAAAAAACGAATTATACAATATTCCAGAGTAATTACATTTTATATTAAGAGGAGAGAATATATGTGGCGAAAGCACACGTATGTCGTTATATCGACCATCCAAGGTCCTGAATGCCCAGCGTTTATCTTGATTGAAACTCGAGAAAAAGTTGTTTTTTTTACTTGTATCGTCTGATTCCGTTATTTCTCTTGAAATTGCCGTATAGATGGGAAAAGATACCGTAAAGAACACGACATTTAAAACTTGATCCCCGTCTCTTGAAAAGAGCGCTTTGTGATTCTGTTTCAGAAAAACATTGTGATAAGCTATCCGCAATTGTGTAAGGGGCCGTTGCCTCAAAACGTAAACAATTAAAGGGAGTACACATTGTCCTGATATCCGAGCCCGCCCCTCTTCTCTAACCAATTCTACTCTCACAACAAATTACGTAAGTAGTAAGAAGAGAATATCCCTAGCAGATTATTACTTACAACTCCCATGACGACCCAACAGTCGATGGTGGCACCAGAGTGTAGAGAACAGAATATAATGAAATTTACCACAGTTGTTAAAAGTTTGTAAAAGAACAGAGTGTATATTTCGTGGAGAATATCTGCATGTGAGTAATGTATACTAATGTATTCTCCGTAATATTCTGCTTTATAGTAATCTCTTTTGTTGAATTATCTCAATATAACTGAATACATATTATCAACTATTCATAGTATTTTTATAGTTGTGCTTGTGGGGATGCATTTTTTTCAAGGACGCACGATTTTAGTGTGTTAGACTGAGCAAATATCCTGAATAAATGTTGGCCATCTGTATAAATTTAATAAAATTTTGTATCTTTATTATTTAAAGACAATCAAATATATATTCACCATAAGGCATAACATGGTTCACTCTTTTGAATCGCTAGTTTCATTAGTCTCACCACTACTTTCTAAAGACAACTAGTGGATGCTATAGAAGGCACAGACTTTCTCGTATTAGTTCTTTATTTCTTTTGGTATCGGCTAGCTATTTGGTCTTGCCACGTACTTTTGTCTGCTGCCATCTGTCCCCTCGCAAAGTACATTTTTTTGACATTTTCTTAATTTTTCTGTTTTCTAATAAAAAACGGAAATGGTAATTTTAGAGTTTTAAAGAAGACTAAAACCTCGTCCTAAATGGCAATTTTCATTGAAAAAATTTGGTACCGTTTTTAAAAAACTGGCGTATTAGAGCTACTAAAAATGCGAAATTTGTAGCTCTTTTTCACAGAAAATTTTTGAGCTTTCGGAAAACTTCATTTGAAGCCATTTAAACCAGTTTAACATACAAATGCAATAGTGTTTCCAAAATTGCTGGAAATGTGTATATTAACGGTGTGTTGATGGAGATGTTTCAACACAATTACATTAGTGAAATTTTTGAAAAAAACTGAAATATACACCAAATTGAACTATACGTCAAAATAAACAGTGCAATTAGTACTGGCAATTCGAAAAGTTTGAAGAAAGAATTTGGATCCATTTTTGAGAAAATGTCGTTTGAGCGTTTCTGAAAATGCGGAATTTTGGGATACTACGGACGTTTATTTGACATTATTTAAAGCAGGTGCACTCTTCTCCTTCTTCTTTTTTGACAAGGTTTGGGAACCATTGGCCCGTTCCGAGACTTTTTTTCGAAAATCCACCGTTTTTCGTGCATCATAACATAACTTTCCCTTTCGTATATACGTATGTATACGGAAAAGTAAAAAGTGCCTTCTTGCTGTCGCCATGATATTCTACCTTCCATTGCTCTCTACATACGTGTATTGTTTGTGAATTTTTTTTTCATTTAACACTTGTTTTTACAGGGTAACACACTATTGCAGTTAAAGGCATGAACATTTTCAAAACATATTCTCTCTACTTCAGGTGCACAATCATAAATAATATTAATAAAAATTACAGTTAATGACTATGTAGTTACGAAACTATCAAACATAAATAAAGAAATGCATAAATAAACTTCACATATTTCACTCTTATCATGAAGTATTTGTAACTCAGTGAATTGGGTGTTTATTTCATCCAAATGTTTATCTTTTTCAGACTCCACCGATCAGTCGCAGATTCCACAGACTGCACATCAGTGAATCATTGATGCAGGAATCTCGTCTTTCAGTCAGAGCACATTTTGTTTGTATTCGATGTGAAAAAAATATTATTTTTTTAACTTTTCTTGTTTAGTAGTAGTCGACAAAATATGTTTATACTTATATCGTGATTTATTTCACAAATATAATTTTTCATTTTCCCAAGTTCTTGATTATGGGAGCAGTGATTGTTTCAATTTAGGGAGAGCTTACATATTGATGTGTAGGAATAAAAAAGCATTCAGTGCAGCTCTGTCCCTTGAAAATAAAAAATCCAATGTTCATCTCAAAATGCAAGAAAAATAATTTAAAAGTAACACTATTATATTAGTAAAAGAGATTATTAATTTTGGTAGAGCACTAAACATTTACTAATAGAAGAGAAATATGGTAAAAATTATATTCCTTGCAATTTGTTTCTTCTGGAATTATCTGGAATTATCCATTGCATCAAAACAAGACCTCATCAAAAACGTAAGATACTTGCAAAGGCAAAAAGAAGAAACTCACCGTTTCAGAATAGAAAACCTACGGATTCCTGTAATTGAATCACAAAAGGAATTGGATGTAAAGTATGGTGTCGTATCGTACACATTCGAAATGGATCACTGGTGCAAAAATGGCAGTAAAAGCTTCGATTTCATGCAGCACCCCCTAAAATTACTTCACACGGTGAAATCACGTTTGGAATTGGGTTGTACACACACAACCTTCTATACTGACTTCAGCCATATCGACATGGGTCACAGGAAATTGTTCACCGGTGAGCTAGACATGCTGTCAGAGCCGATATTCATCGGCTTCTCGCTCATTGGGAACATGAACGTTCTGTACCCGCACGACAGCGACGAGTGGTGCTTCCTGACGGGACCGCCGCAGCCGTTGACACAGAGCGTGCTGCTGACGGTGTCGCTGAGCATCTGGCTGGCAACGGCCGCCTGCGTGCTGGGCTTCGTCGCAGCAGCAGGCCTTGGCTTCGGGCTGAGCTGGGCCGACGCTGCGTTCGCCGTGCTGAGCTGCCTCATCACCGGCGCGTCCTCCTCGCCTTTGCGCCGCCTCGAACTCTGGCTGAGCCTGCTCAGCTTCTTCCTCTGGAACTTCATCGGCGGCTCTCTCACGGGCTCCATCGTGGCTCCGGGGTTGGGTAGACAGTTGGAGACGCTGGAGGAAGTAGACGCGGCAGTTTCAACGGTATATCCAATGCCGATTCTGGAACCAGAATATGTGGATTTGATTGAATCCCAAAGTGATCTCCACGCATCTTTGGTATCCAAATTCGATTTTCCAGATTACAACTTTCATTCCAAAGAGGAAATCTTTCTTAGTTTTGAATCCTTTTCCTATATACACAAGGTTGAATACGATTCTGTTGGTGGCGGTCTAGTTCAATTGCCTGCATGCCTCTTTTCTCCTTGTTATGTTTCTTTTCCTATTCGAAAAAATTGGCCTCAAGCCAGACATTTCGATAGGTTGATTCAAATGTCAGTAGAAGCAGGTTTGTTGAAAAAATATAAACAAGAAGCTTGTTCACAATATATAATGATATTTCACAGCAAATTAAGTTTCTGTTCTAAACAGAAAATACGGTTTACAGATGTACCAGCAAAGCCCGTCGAGGTAAGCTCTCTGAAAGAGGCTTTATTCTTTTGGGTAATCGGACTCTCTTGTTCTTTGCTGTGTTTCGTAGTAGAAAATAGCTCTTGCATCTGTCGTGTGACTTCACTTGTGGTAGCTTTTCTTGGGCGTGTTTGGAGATTTATCCTAAAGCTTTTTAAAAAAGTAATTTTAAAGTGTAATCACTATTAGCTATAGACGGTAAACGTTTTTTGTTTGTGTAAACACCGAAATAAAGACGTTTCCTGTTTTTGATTCTGAAAACGCTGAAATAAAAATCTAGCCGTGGGTTTGCATTCGATGGATTAATTTTTTTATAATTATTAGCCATGTGTGTATGATTTTTGTTATTGCAAATGAATGGCTTATCGAAAATTGGATTACCACTCGTTAGCTCTCAATCTTTTCCGTTCTTCGTTAACCTCAGATATGCGAGTATGCACCATGAAAATCACGTTGAATTAGTGTTCGCAACGAATTTGTTTCATCTCGCAAGCAAGTACTATGTTTCACCTTCAAGAATTCAAATGTAAGCTTTTCACTTTTATGTGGTCTTTGTAACTGATTTTTTTTAATTAAATGTGTTAAACTATAATTGACCTCATAATCATTTGTAATGTGAATCAGTTGTTTTGTTCGTTTCTTAAGAAAATGCAACATATTTGTAACCTTTAAAAAAAATCAAATAAAATATGTATGAGTGTAGGTGGTGACTCCTAAAATTGTGTGAAAATCAGTTTTTGTCACACATCCACACAGAAAGCTTGTGATTTTTATCGTTTTCATCGCCCGGTTTGTGGGTTGTTACTTACGGTACTCCTCCGGCATACGCCTGGTGTTGATCGGAGAAATCATGGAAAATTCCTGATCAGAGCAGCGGGCCTGTAGAATTCTTTTGCAGATAGTGTCTGAATTCGACATACTGGTGTTCTTAGTGTCGGAAATCGTGTCACTGTCAGGAATCCAAGCCTAAAACTTCTCGATCAGAGGATCTGCAATGACACCAGTTGATAGAGGCCCTGGAGTCACATCGCATCCAAGTTCCCAACGGGAAGGCGCTCTTCGTTTTATTGCATTTTCATTCGTAATGTGAAAAGTGAGTTACCACTTTTTTTAAGTAAACACCTCATTTCACATTTTAGTCTCTGGTTATGGAATAGAGATAAATTTATGTAATGCTGCGCGAAAAAACAGCGAATTTTTGGCAGGAAAACTCTTATAACAGGGCCCGGTAACGATCAAGTGGATAAAATCAGTTGCTAAATTTAGAAACAAAATCCTCTAACACGTGATGTAGCCAGAATCCTTGAAGGTCCTTGATAGTGTGTTCATCCGTGTGTCCGTCCGTGTGTCCGTCAGTGTGTCCGTACGTCTGTTCCTCCGTCTGTCCGTCCGTCTGTCCGTCCGTCTGTCCGTCCGTCTGTCCGTCCGTCGGTCCGTCCGTCGGTCCGTCCGTCGGTTCGTCCGTCCGTTTTTCTATCCGTCCGTCTATTCATCCGTCTGTCCGTCCGTTATTCCGTCTGTCTGTGCGTCCGTTGGTGAACAATGCCAACACCTAAACTGTTTGTCACCTTCCGTAGTTCCTCTTTTCTGTGGTTTTTGAGCAGGTGACAAGCAAGTGATATGTTTTGCCTGAAATGTGGGAACCGAATCTCTTAGGTATGTCACAGAAATTACAACAGTTAAAGAGATATTTAATCTGCAGCACAGGTTATAAGTAAACGTTTTAAAATTTAACACCGAGAGCGTATATTTTTTTCCAGAAATACAAAAATTAAGAAAATGTAATTTAATGTTTTCACTGAAGTTCACCAACTAAATGATATCTTGGACATAATAATCACCAAGAAATCACCAGCAACTAATCACAAGAATCACAATGAAATAACATTTTTTTGAAAAAGAATGAAGATACACAATACACAGTTTCTATTTACATTTAAAACATTGTATTCAATAAGAAATTTCAACTAGTATGCTGTCAAATAACGTCCACACTATTCACATCAAAACTTATGATGAGTCTTAAAAATTGTTAATAATTATTCAAATTCAAGAATTTTTATAACTATTTTAAACGTTTTTGAATTGAATTTGGATTGAATTGAATTGTTTATTTAAGAACCTTCTTAAATAAAAAAGGAGACGTAATTATTGACGCATACTTTGTTTTACACTGTTCATTAATTTCAGAAAGTTTATAGTACACAATTACGATAAATGTCGGATTTAAGTTACGACATGGAAATGGGTTCGTACTGAATTCATTAGCATACTAGCTTGCGACCACCACTGTCTTCGGGATAAGGAAGAGGGATTTTTAATAATCTCCCTAGGATGTTTGGTAGCTCAGTCGGGATGATGGTGGGCCACATAAAAATTGGTGGGATCAATGACGTTGGTTCTCTACACTACGGTCTCGCGAATCATTCAGATTAAAACACAGATTTCTTAAAAACCTTACTATAATCTTGAGATGAAAAATTTTGTGGCATAGAAATCTCATACACTTGACACTCATAAACACATAGAAAACACAAAATACGCTGTCAATTGCTGAAAATAGAATACACAAGAAAATTCTTAAGTCTATACACCCTTCTCTTTGCTACTTTACTAATTTACACTGTCTTTCTCATCAAATCAAAATTTTATTAGGCCTCCACACAATCTTTGGTACCATTTATATTCTCTTTCATGTAACACAAAAATTAAGTTTTTACTGTTTCTATTTTTACAAAGAATGAGGATAAAGAAAGATTGATTCTGTACATTATAAAAATACTCCCTTCTCTAACTAGCTGAACATTTAATCTTTTTCTCAGTTTACTTAGAATTACTCTATCTGCTTCGTTAAACGAGTTCTGGGCACTAGAACGTTTGTAAAAGAAACTTTCTTACTTTGAAATCCTTTTCAATACGGGGTTTCGTTCGCCGTCTTCTGAAACTCCAGCAGTGGCGACTTCGGTGACCTTGATGCTGACTTTTCCCTTCGCTGCTCGCTCCGCTGGTCGGGTACCGTTACCAAAGCTCCCTTGCAGTAGAACTCACTCTGGGCCAACGGTGTGGTCAAATATATTTGTCTTTTGCCAACGTAAATGTTTTAACCATAGGCCGCTAGTATTTTTCAATTATATCCAGTAGAATTCAATTCAATATAATAAGCGAAGAGCATATAAAGAGAATAAAGAACAAAAAAGAAGAGCTGAAAAAGAAGGATATAAAAAACACGTGTTAGATTCTAATCAATTATAAGTAACAGGGCTCCTTCCCCTCTTCCCACTGTTCTTAAAACATCTTGTTAATTAATCCTTAAATAGTAATTTTCTTCGCACTAATTCAAAGAATTAATTACCTCTTCCTTTTGTCTTTGAAGAGCTCTGATGCCTTTTCTTCGTCCGGATTGATGGCGTCCACGATGACACACTACGTCCGTTCAACCTCGCTGCTTGCCGACACGCTTCGAAAAGGAACGGGATGTGCTGTATGTCTCGCTGTTACCCTAGCCAAGCAATTCTAGTGAACTCTTGTGATAACTATGAGAACTAATCAGTAGCTCTCTTCTGTCAGTGCGGCGCGTGCTATGAGTACCGATGCTCTTCGTGCGGGCGATAAATATGCCACGTTTTCCTGAGCTTTCGGAGGGAAACGGATGGTCACAAACTGAATGTGATGTCGCCAACGCTGTAAACTATTTTAAAAGTATCTTCATGTGTAGAAAATTTCTTTCATACTTCATTTCGTTCATGCGTAACTTTTTTCAAAGATGTGATAACAGTATCTGGCATTCGACTTACCAATGAATCGAAGTAGCTGACAATTTTATACTCGCCTTCAAAAATTCCCAACATCAATGGCATTGTATGTTACCTTCATATGGGATATGAAGTTGTAATATTGCAATTTAAAAATTATATTTTGTAGTAAGAAATACTTGAAGGTATTGAAGATGCGAATAGTTAAATTTTAGTCAAGCTACACTTTTTTTACGATTTTTTCTAATTTGCACAATAATGCACAAAGATCACCTGTAAGTTGTTCTTCTATGTTATTCCCTAATCATAACATAAGATCATTCTCAATTAGTTCGAAAATTCTTCCGCATCATCATCTACAACATGAAATGTAGTTGTAAATGATTAAGTAAAATCTTTCCCGGATTAGCTTAACACTTCCACATTTTTCCCCAACCTTTGGAGAGATTAAAATTCCTCAAACCCAATCTAATTTGTGTTCACTTCCACTTTTGCAATTGCTCTATTAATCGTTTCCTATGCGAATCTAAATAAATATTCAAAGACAACTGTTTTGTATGTTTATGTTGATAAGGTAATAGTTAAGTTTAATATGTGTAAGTTGTGGGTCACATTCATTCGAAAATCAGTATTTGTATTGGTATCGGTATTTGTACACTTAAAGTGAGTAGTCCAAGAAGAAGAAGAAGAAGAAGAAAGTGAATAGTTCATTCATTCTCTAACATTACTCACAGTTTTGTTTTCACCGTATTCACTGGAAATTCTTAAAATTTAATACGTTCCAAAGCAATCATGTTCATAGATTTTGCAAAAATGTTTTTTTAAATACAGTATTAGGCCTACAGATGTACTTTAAATTGAAATATTCCTCTTGCGTCACTTGTTCAAGTTAACTTCAATTGTTTACGTAAATATATCAACATCAGTGTCGCCAACTTCGAGAAAGAAAATAATGGCGTATTGAGCGAAACAAATGCCTTTGGATACTGGCGTTTCATCAAAGCCACCTACATAGATGGGCCGGGTGATTGCCTGGGTGTGTGGCTGAGTGGGTGGCCGGGTGATTGGCTGGGTGGGCGGCTGGGTGGGTGGCCGGGTGGGTGGCTGGGTGGATGGCCGGTTGTATGGCCGGGTGATTGGCTGGGTGGATGGCTGGGTGGGTGGCTGAGTGAGTGACTGGGTGGGTGGTCGGGTGATTGGCTGGGTGTGTGGCTGGGTGGGTGGACGGATGATTGGCTAAGTGGGTGGCTGGGTGGATGGCCGGTTGGGTGGCCGGGTGATTGGCTGGGTGGGTGGCTGAGTGAGTGACTGGGTGGGTGGCCGGGTGATTGGCCGAGAGATTGGCATAGCGGTTAGCCGAGCGACTGGGCGTTTGTGCAGGAAGTTAAGCAGGTGATTTGGCGGGTGCTACAGAGGTCGTTACGGTGAGTATTTGAGGAGGTGGTTGGGCGGGCGGTACGAAAGTTTGTCCGGATGTATTATGCTAAGAAAATAAACAATTTTATTGTTTGGACTTGTATGGTATAAAAAAAGAGTTATATTGTGTAAATTTAGAACATAATTATCTAGCGTTATAACCTCACAGTTCAGATGGTATTTCCTGTGTGATAACTCGTATTGTTAGTTTCTTCTCCATTAGAAATTCTCCCAGGATTATGCAGATAAAAGGTATCACTAGAAACTCTTAGAAGCTCAAAAAAGTGATCAGTTGTAACGTTATAACCATAAGTGAATAATAACTGTACCAAATCCTTCACCCATTTCGATGCAAAATCTTTGGAAACATGCTCATTTTTGGTTTTTCCATAATATATTTTGCCATTTAGTGTAAATCCGTTCCTAGAAACCCAACACAAAAAACTCTTTATTCCATATTTATGTGGTCACGATTTACAGCTCTTGGCAAGTAAATAATGGTCTGGAATGAAAAGGAATAAATTCCAACAACATTAATGTGTTTATTTTGCGTTAAAAGATACGTTAAGGGAAAACACACTACCAAACCTCGCAGTCCCACTTAGTGGAAATCACGAGTACCTTCAGAAAATTTGAAAAATGTTGAAAAAAATCATGGATCACTGGACCATTCTTTGCCATCAGAAAAGAAACATAACGACAGAGGGCGTCATGAAAGGAGACACCTGTAATGTTAACGGAAAAATGTTTACAGCATTAAGAAACATGGCCGGGCTTCTCAGGACCACTAAGTGCATTAAAGGATTGAATTATAAAAGTGTGGAGGAGTTGTGTCGTTTACGTGAATGAAAAACCAGAGCTTGACATCTGGCTATGTGCTTTGCAATTAAAACTAATTATCTCTCAATATGTCCGTCTGAGAGTATTCCGCACATAGCAAGTAATTCGTAGGTTTGTTGTATCGGAACATAGGGATCACCTGTTTTATGTTCTGTTTGTCCAGTAGCTCATTTGTCCATCTGCTGTGTACAGAAACAGCAGATATTAACTCGTCTGATAGAACACTGAAAAATATCGTAGAAAATCAAAAACTGAATAAATACTTGTGTGAAAAGGCTTTTACATCTGTTGTGTCAACCTGAATAGTGGCTTGTCGCACATAAAATTTGAAGACTGAGATCCCAATTTCGTGACCCGATTTTGGGGAAGTTTCAAGTCGTGTCAAATTTACATAGTCTTGAAGGGACAAAGGAAAGGAAAGCATGTAAAAAACAAACGAAAGGGAAAAGAAAAGGGGAAGGAGAAGACGAGAGAGGTGAGAAAGAAATGGAGAGAATGTGTTTTATTTATTTAAATATTTTAATAATGCAAAATTAACTGAAAATAATGTATTGCAGACGTGAATATATCCAAATTTGGTCGCCATTGTTTCAAATGGTATGATAGTTCCATGGAGATCCAACAGATGTTTGCCGCTGAATTATGGATTTTTTTTCTAGAATGACAATATCGTCGTAAAAATGTATTTAATAATGCTACATAACAGAAGAAATAAATCAAAGTCAAACAGATGTACTTAATTTTTTATTATTTATTCAGCGAACATGTAAGAGAAAATGTTAAAAATTGATTAGTAAATTATGAATATTTCATAGACATTTTCATGTTGTGGAAACGAAGCCTTTACTGCTTCTAGGCTGTGGTGTTACTAAAATTATTATTTTAACAAACTGGTTAAAATCAGAGTCGCACAGATACCCTCGCACTAGTTAGTATTCTAATCCGTTTAGTCAATGCTAGCTTATTGGTAATGCCTCCCCTCGTCTCAGCAAACCTAGCGTGCACTCGTCCTAGCGTTCCCCCGTCCCAGCGTCCCATCACACATTTCGGTGACAAAACGACAAGTCTTTCACATTTTCTCAATTCTTCCCTGCCCTAATAATACAAATGAAATGTGTCAGGAAATTACAGCAGAGTAAAAGATATAATCTGTGTCCAAAGGGTATTTTGCGAAAAAGGGGCTAAAAAGTAACCCCAAACAAAATCGATAATCGCGATACTCGTATGAAAGAGAATAAACAATGTACAATATTTCCAAACAATCAGCTTTCGAGGGCAATCTGTAGCAGAGATACAATGAGATACGAGTTTTTCATGTTCTATTTTTTCTCACCTTCTATTGCCTGCATCAGGCTGAAAAATTGCAGATATGAGGAAAATAGGTACATTTTAAGGTATTTTTGTCAATCAATTTTGGCGCCAATTTCAAATACAAAGAAAATAAATTTTGAACTTGTATTTCGACGTGATTGTAAATTAAAAAAGGCTTCAAATATTTTCCTTAAATTTTCTCTTCGTATATTGCAGAGGACGGTAACAAATTGGTGTTACTCTCTTATTCTACGAACTGTTTGTATTTTAGGAAATTTCAAAATTTAAACATTTCATAACTTGATAACTGAAGATAGAATTGTTTTACTCTACAACGTACTCTATAATACGTATTCCACACCATACATATGTAAGTGGGCGATAAAGTTAAAAAAAATATTTTGATATGATTAAATCACTCTGAAAAATTGTTTAGTTCGTTTTTTTAACATTTTTATTAAGAAAAGAGGATAAGTGGAGCAAAAGCACATATAAGTCGTTATTATATCGATCATGGAAGGCTCTGGAAAGACCAGCGTCGATCCTGAGTGTAACTCGAAACAAAGTTTTTTTTTAACTTACATGGTCTGATTTCGTTATTTCTCTGTTGAAATTGTCGTTTAGATGGGAAAAGATATCGTAAGGAACACGAATTTTAAAACTTCATCCCCATATTTTGAAAAGAGCGCTTTGTGATTGTGTTCCAGAATAATATTGTCTCTAGCAATCAGCGATTGTGTAAGGGGCAGTTGCCTCAAAACGTTAACAATTAAAGGAAGTACACATTGTCCTGAGACCTGAGTCCTCTTTTGTAACCAATTCTACTCGCACAACAAATAACGTAAGTAGTAAGGAGGGAATATCCCTGGCAGATGATTCCTAACAGTTCCCACGAGGTCCCAATAGTCGATGGTGGCAATAGAGTGTAGAGAACAGTATAGAATAAAATTCACCACAGTTGTAAGTTATTTATAAAAGAACTGAGTGTGTATTTCGTGGAGAACATCTGCATGTGAGTAATATATATATATATATATATATATATATATATATATATATATATTAATTTATTCTCCGTATTATTCTACTTTATAGTAATCTATTTTGTTGAATTATCTCTATTGAACTATATAGATGTAACTGAATATATATATATATATATATATATATATATATATAAATTATTCATAGTATTTTTATAGTTGTGCTGTTGTGTATAGAAGATCGCAAACTTTTTGAAATTTTGATTCCTTATATCTTAATTAATGAAATTTCATATAATGAAATTTTATATCTTTCCCGTATTAGTTTTCTGTTTCCTTGGTTTGTGCCAGCTGCCATCTATTGCATCCCAAAGTACATTTTTTGACATTTTCTTCCTTTTTCAGTTTCATGGTAGAACGGGAAAATTAATTTAAGAATATTAAATAACAGTAAAATCTCGTCCGAAATGGCAATTTTATTTGAAAAATTTGTAGCTATTTTTAAAAAAAACTATTTAAACGCTGCTAAAAATGCGAAATTTGAAGCTCTGTTTCACACCAATTTTTGAGTTTTTGAAACACTTATTTGAAATCATTTAAAGCACTTACACACACAAACATAAAATCGTACACAAATTGCTGATAACGTGCATATTAAAGATGTGAGTGATCTTTCAAAAAATTACATTACAAAGAAAAAAAGTACCCTAAGTTGAAATTTACGTCATATTAATGAGTGCAATAGCGCTATCCGTTCGAAAAGTTTGGTGAAAAAAATTGCAGCCATTTATAAGAAATTGGCGTTTCTGAAAATGTGGAAATGTGTGCTAGTTTTAACAGAAAACGATTGAGATTTCGAAAAAAGTTATAGGACATAATTTAAATCACATGTACTCTCAAATAAAGAAATTCAACAAACCTCCGCTAGTGTAAATATTAACGATGTAAGAGAGTAGTTTAAAAAATTACATTTTTGCATTTTTAAAATTACATTTACAAATTACATTTTTGCAATTTTGGAAAAAAGTAAAGAATAGAGCATTATTGCGTTTACGAAATATCCCTACCAAAAGTGTAAAGAAAACATTTGAAGCCATTTTTGAGAAAATATTGATTTTGTATTTTTTTTTAATTTCACCTATTGTACGCAATATTGCACGAAAACTATTAACATTTTCAAAAAATGTACATGACCTTAAAGAAAGATCTTACTATGGAGAACAAATTTTATTTGAAGAAATAATCTCTATGTGCACTTTTGTAGTTGGAGGAAGACGCCGAATAATTTTCAAGTTTTGCAATTTTCGAAAATTCAGAGTAAACCGTGAAAATCGGATCTCTCCCACCTTGATAAGTGTATTTTACTGTATTCTTACAAGATATTTAAAGAAAAAGTTGGAGCGGTTTTTGTGAAAATTTCGAAAATGTCTAGGAAACTTCATGTAAAATAACTCCAAAAATTAATAATTATTTTTCAAAATCCCTTAGCTTCGACTCAGGCCAGATGGACAGCGGTTTCGTCAATTTGTAAAAACTCGTACGCATTGTTTAGGCACTAGTGTTGTTCACATACACCGGACGGACGGACAGACGAACGGCCGGATGGACGTTTTTCTGTCAATTGGTTTTTCGGTATCAAGGATTTACAAAAATGGGATTCTGGCTACACCACGTGTTAGGGGATTAGGAATTGAATTTATCCACTTTTTCGTTATCTGACATGGTAAATAATTTTTTCTACCGAAAATTGGCTATTTTTTCGCGCAGCATTACATAACTTTCCCTATACTACGTATAATCCTCCGAATATACGTACGTATACGAGAAAGTAAATAATATACTCAAAAATAAATGAAAAATAAAGCTAAAAATTATAAATTAAAAACATAAGCATAAGAAATAAGTGTCGAAGAGACAATATTAAGACTTACCTTAAATAATTTTTACTTCTGCTCCATTGTTACTTCTGCTCCATCACAATGCTACATAACCTCCGCTGGTATCAATGGACTTTCATTTCAGTTCTCGTAACGGTTGAGCTATAGCTCCTCTCTGGAGAATCATGTCTTGAGTAATTAACATTTTACTTTTCGCTAGGCATCTCGTTGTCAATTAAGTTTGCAAACGTGACATCTGAGCCTTTCCACGTCAAATCGCACAAAAATCACGAAAATTTCACCTTCATATTTTTAATTATTTTCTGACTTTTATATTTATTAGATGGACCAAATAAGTTAACACGTCTATTTTATTATTTCTAACTTTATTATTACCGGAAATATTGCATAATGAAGGTTGATAAAAATGACGAGCATCACTAACTTAACTAGTGATGCTACAACAGCACATATTTTCCCGTATTTTTGGAAACAGCTACGTAGTATTGAAATATTGCACATACTGCGCTACTAACATCTTAGCTATTATTTGAAAAAGGTCCTTTTCAACCAAGAAGCTAACAACTCACTGTTTCCATCACAGTGTTGTCAGAACTAAGCGAATTCTAAAATTGCATAAAAATATAATGCAAAAGGTTTGTAAACTTTTATTGGAAAAAGAAACCTTATACCTGGACAATATAGAAATGCATTTCATAGGGCCATGATTAGAGAAGTGTATTTTGTGCGAAAACTAAATATTTTCATGCAAATATCAACATAAATTTGATAACTATTACTCCTTTTCACACAGCTACATCGTCACAATAATGACACGTAATTCATAGAAATTCGCGAGCGCGAAACGGAATTTCATTGTTGTATTCCATACATTGTCGATATTCTCTGAGAGATAGTAATTTTTATTTCAAATATTTCGAAATAAATAATTTCTAAAATATTAATGTGTAAATGCATAACAAAAGGACGAATGTAAGAAACGAACTAAGAAATAATATACAAAATTGCAAATTCTAATTTACGACGCATCCAGCTGTCGGAAGCGCAGTAAATTTGCAGCGGACTATTATGTTTGTCAAGAAATGATACAAAAACAACTAATTTCAAAAAATTAACCATGAACTTACTAGAAGATGTAGTTCTGATAAAAACGTTTCCTTAAGAAATTGTATTTTCACAGTTTTAGTTGTAAAAATTCGCTGAAAACGAAGCGCAGTGAATTTCGAGCGAGCTATTATGTTTGTCTTCGGAATTATAGAAAAACCACCCATATTTCCAAAAAATTTAACATGACCTAATTTGAAAATCTGTTTTTCAAAATCATATTTTATTAAGGAAAACAATTGTATCTTCACAATTGTAGTTGTAGAAAGACGCTGAAATTGTTTTAATGTTTTTTTAATTTTTTACCTAATCACGCATTTCAACGAACGTGAACCCTGTACCATTCTCTTAAGCTTCCTTTATGCTGTCTCAGGTCCCAATTTTATCAAAAAAGGAACTGTGCGCTTTTTAAGAAAAAATGGTTTAAAGAAAGAAACAATTGTTTACGTTTGACACAAATTTTCGCAAAAAATACATACAATTTTGATGGCGGTCGGTTCTGGGAAACTGCGGTTCGTCGTCACTGAATAATTGCAAAAAAGGGAAATAAAAGTTGTACAATTAACTTAGATATATGTGATGTGCATAATTAATTAGGATGTTCTGCTTGTTTGTACGAAGAGTAACTTAAAAAATATTAATTCTTTACGAACTAAGGTGCAGTTTATTGCTGCAATAGACGCGTATCTTGCGTTACTGACGGTCGGTAACTTTGAATGAAGCAGTACTTCTTGAGGTGGTGAAACTTCACGATTGTATTTGGTTATTAAATGACGTACTCTTCACTCATGTTTTGACTGACATTTTGAAATTTCCTGGTCCCTCACAACACATTTCGAATATAAGTACTCGCTTATCGTAGAATTTCTGAACTTTCGTCACAACGAACAATTATAATACCTTATCGAATTTTCTTTCAGGTCTGGACAGAATTCCATTTTCTTCAGCCAACATTTTAGCTACTTTTATCACGCTTTCGGTTACTGCAAAGTGTCGTTTAATTTTATTGTATATCCAACTTTCAAAAATTGTCAAAATTTCAATTTTCAACGTCTTGTCATCTGTTGAGTGAAAAGAATCTATCAATTTCTTTCTAATAACTTTATTGTCTAGATTTTCGATAGAAGTCCCAGGATCTTCAGTTTAAAAAAATTACCTCAGTTACATTAAGGGGATACGGATTTTGTTGCAATTTTCTTGACGGGGTTTCTCCTATCGCAATTAAACACTTGTTTATATTCTCTACATTCATTTCACAGACACGTGAACTATCTGAAGAGCTTAAATTGTCATTTTATTGATTTTCACACTTTCCTATTCACTGGACGTTCCCCTACTTTCGTTAATGCCACGGGGGTACACACGATTATCCAAAAAATAAGCCCTCTTCGATTTATAAGATGCGCATTGTGATTGACGTTAATGCAAAAGTGACAATATCCTTAACTTATGACCATCACCCAAACCATAGTTATCGTCCCGCCCAATCCCTCAAAATAAATGACACACTGTACATGAATAGATTATATCGCAGTGAATTGGGTGTTTAATTCACGCATGTGTAAGTCTTTTTCAGATGCCCCCAATAAGTAGCAGATTCCACGGACTGTGTTTCAATCTATCCCTAATATAGCATTCCCCTCCTTCAGTCTGAGCAGAAATTTGTTAGGATTTCAGGTAATTTTTTTCTAATATTCAGTTTTTGTTTATAAATAATGACGATGATATACGTTCATATATGTATTTGTAAAATTATATCGTGATTGAGTTGACAATTTTTTTATATCTAAATGTTCTTGAGTTGATGTGCAATTATTCTTTCAATTCACAGGCAACTTTCATTCTGAAGTTCGAGAATAAATGAGTATTAAGAACCGCTCTGTGTTCATTTGAAATGAAAAATTCTAATGTTCATATCATAATGCAATATAATTTATTTTAAAATAACATTGTATTAGTGAGAAAAAATACTCTTTTTGGTAGAGAACGACACAGTTACTAACAGATGAGAAATATGGTAAAAATAATATTCCTCTCAATTTGTCTCTTCTGGAATTATATGGAATTATCCGTTGCATCAAAACAAGATCTCATCAAAAATGTAACGTACATGCAGAGGCAAGAAAAAGTAACTCATCGAACCAGAATAGAAAACCTCAGGGTTCCTGAGATTGAAACACAAAGGGAATCGACTGTTAAGTATGGTGTTATATCCTACACATTGGAAATAGATCACTGGTGCAAAAACGGTAGTAAAAGCTCCGATTTTATGCAACCACACATAAAATTACTTCACACGGTGAAATCACGTTTGGAATTGGGCTGTACACACACAGCCTTCTACACTAACTTCATCAGTATGGACATGGGCCACAGGAAATTGTTTACCGGTGATCTGGACGTACTCTCAGAGCCGATATTCATCGGTTTATCGCTCGTCGGGAACCTGAGCGTTCTGTACCCGCACGACAGCGACGAGTGGTGCTTCGTGACGGAGCCGCCGCACCCGTTGACACAGAGCGTGCTGCTGACGGTGTCGCTGAGCATCTGGCTGGCCACGGCCGCCTGCGTGCTGGGCTTCATCGCCGCAGCAGGCCTTGGCTTCGGGCTGAGCTGGGCGGACGCTGCGTTCGCCGTGCTGAGCTGCCTCATCACCGGCGCGTCCTCCTCGCCTTTGCGCCGCCTCGAACTCTGGCTGAGCCTGCTCAGCTTCTTCCTCTGGAACTTCATCGGCGGCTCTCTCACGGGCTCCATCGTGGCTCCGGGGATGGGTAGACAGTTGGAGACTCTGGAGGAAGTAGACGCGGCATTTTCAACGATATTTTCAATGCCGACTATGGAGCCAGAATTCATGGATTTGATTGAATCCCAAAGTGATGTTCACGCATCTTTAGTGTCCAAATTGGCTACTCCAGATTACGACTTTAATTCCAAAGAAGAAATCTTTCTTATTTATAAAACCCTTTCGTATGTTCACAAGGCTGAAATAAGTGCTGATCATCGCGGTGTGGTTGAAGTGCCTGCATGCCTCTTTTCTCCTTGTTATGTGGCTTTTCCTGTGCGAAGAAATTGGCCTCAAGCCAGACTTTTCGAGAGATTGATTCAAATGTCAGTAGAAGCAGGTTTGTTGAAAAAATATAAACAAGAATCTTGCGCACAATATGTATTGTACTCGGGCAGCAAATTAAGTTTCTGTTCTAAACAGGAAATACAGAATTCAGATGTACCATCAAAGCCCGTCGAGATAAGTTCACTGAAAGAGGCTTTATTCTTATGGGTAATTGGACTCTCTTGTTCTTTGCTCTCTTTCTTAGTAGAAAATAGCACTTGTGTCTGTCGTGTGACTTCACTTGGGATTGCTGTTATACGGCGTGTTTGGAGGTTTTTCCTGAAGTGTATTTTTAAGATTATATGTAAAGTGTAGTCACCATAAGCCATTGAAGATAGACGTTTTTTGCTTGTGTAATCACTGGAATAACAACTTTACATATATTTTGCTTGTCTAATTGATGAAATAAAAATGTTACACTACGTTTACATTTGATGACTTTATTTCATATATATCCACTCTTCTGTGTATAATATGTGATTGTAAATGAATGCCCAATGGAAAATTTAGAGTGCAGTTCGTTAGTTATTATTCTTACTCATTCTACCTTAACCTAAGATTTGTGCATGAGTAAAACCACGTTGATGTACTGTTCGCCACGATTTTTTTTCCTTGCACGCAAGTAGGGTATTTCACCTTCTAGAAAAGAGTAGGAAAGCTTTTTCAGACACATGAAGTCATTTGTAATTTATTTCTTTTAATGAAAAGTATTAAACTATAATTTACATATACATACAATTGTCATCTTTCCGGTGGCCTTGCTGAAAGACATATAATTTACCGCATTGTCCTTTTTAATATAAATCAACTATCTCGATGATTAAAAAAATACAACATTGTAACCTTTAAAAAATACCTAAGAAAATATTTATGAGTGTAGGTGGTGACTCCCAAAAACATCTCAAATCAGACTTTTGTCATACACACACATAAAAACATTAGGTTTTAATCCAGAAGATATCCTTTGTTGAACACGGACGTGACTTTTCGAAAATTAGAGACATTTGTAGCAGAACTTAGAATAAAAGGATAGGTTCGTCTCCAGACTGTTCCTTGTGGGATCCGCAAAGTGATAAGTAAAACTTTGCTCTCTGTGGCTGTTTAGAACCAGTAGGAATTTATAAAAGATGTGTTTTCGAGATAGTCCTTTGTAATAAGAACTACTCGCTCCCAATACTTACCAAATAACAAAAATATATCGATAGAGGTATTTAAGTGATTTAAATTAAAGTTATTTTTATAACTCGACTAATTTCATTCTAAAAACAGGGTATTTTTGTTGGAGAAGTGATAATAGATAGTTTGTGTTGTCTTAGTATACATTTTTACTTCTTTAAGACGATCGTGTGTAAAAATAATGCAATAACTATATTATATCAAATTGCAGAAGAGTAAGCAGCTTTGTATATATTTCTAGAACATATGAGGAGAATAATTCGGTCGTGCATTTCAGTTGTTCGTACGTGACATGTCCACAAGCGACGCACTGCAATTTCCTTCGTAACCCAATGGGCCAGTTACCACTTTTCGCGAATGCTTCATTTCATACTTTAAATAAAGTAGGGAATGCTCTCCGCATTGATTTGACCGTGTGTAATGATGCCCTCCTTGTTTTTTTTTGTTTTTTTCATTTATTTATAGTCGCATCGGCAACGAAGGTCATTAGCGATTCAAAGTTTACATTAGTTTCACAATTGTTGTATGTGCTTAATAAAGAAATACAAACAAATTGAATACCATTTATATACACTACACACTAGAAAACATTCATACATCAATAGATCACAATAAACATTTGAATTAAATTTTAATAAATATATTTATATCTTTACCGAATTTGATCACTTTGTCTTGGTAGTCAAAAGAAGTAAGGATTGACTCCACGTTCAGATTCTGTAGGTATTTTTGTCTCGATAAATTGTAAAGGGGGCATTGGACAATGATATGAGACATGTTAATAGGGATGTTACAGTGGTCACATATGGGGGCTGGATTTCTTTCTATTAAATGTAGGTGGCTTAGTTTACAGTGTCCAGTTCTAATCCTTGTAATAGCTACTTGTTCTTTTCTGCTGAGATACTTTTTCCTTTTGAGATTGTAGAAATGTTTTATTTGCTGATGAAGGGAACTGGATCTTCTACCAACTGGAAGTTTTCCAGTTGGTATTCCATCTATCTTGCATTGCTTTTCCAGTGTATTTTACTAGGTCTTCGAATGTATTGGACGCTGTTAATGTTGTATTGGTGTCTTCTGGATTTGTCATTGTCCTGTTCAGATTCTCTATTACATTCTGTGTTGTTCTGATTTGCTGTGGATACCACACCAGCTTGATTGTCTTTCCTGAGGTTGTCGTATCATGATACAGTTCATGTACGATGGTTTTCATTTCAGAGTTGGTAGTATTCTTGTTCATATTATGTAATGCAGTTAGGGAACTGCATAGGATAATAAAATTGTTGGATTGCATTTGTTTAATGATTTTGAACGCTGTCATTATTGAACAAAGATCAGCTGTTTCCTGGCCGGCATAATGTTGAAGTTGATATTTGACTGCGACTTCACCTGAGTTTGCAGTGGCCCAGGTTCCTTGGTCATTCTTTGTACCGGTGGCGTTAACATGGTAGTAGTTGTTATATTTGTTTTTAAGTTCAGTGAATTTGAGGTCCCAGAATTCTTTTGTTTGATGACTTTCTTGATGCTCTGTTAAAGATAGATCTGCTACAAAATCCTGGATTATCCAGGGAGGTGTTTTGTACGGTCTTTTGTTTTCGGTTTTGATGCTCTCAGTACCAAGTTCATGAAGAGTTCTCCTGATTTTTGCGTGCAGTGGTTGATATCGGGAGTGGATTTTGTGCCCTACAATTTTAGGGAAAATATCATGATAAATAATAGGATTGCTTGAAGTAGCAGCTTTGAGGGCATATTTAATACTTAGATGATCTCTGCGGTGAAACAAGGTGGGGATTCGCCCGATTCAATAAGAATGCTGCCAATTGGGCTGGTGTGAAAACAACCAGTACATATTCTTAGCCCATGGTTGTGTACGACTTCCAATTTTTTGAGGATATTTTTGTTTGCTGAACTGTATATTATGGACCCATAATCTATTTTCGATCGAACTAGTGCTTTGTATGTTATTAATAACAGCTGTCTATCTGCACCCCAATTGTTGTGAGATAAGTATTTCAATATGTTGAGTCTCTTTTTACATTCAGTGATTGTATTTAAAATATGTTTACTCCATGATAGTTTGACATCAAAGTTTAACCAAGAATTTTAGTGGTAACGTTCTTAAGGTTTTGATAACCTAATTTGAAAAGAGGAAGGTTATCTTGCTTATGTCTAGAAAATAAAATGCACTCACTCTTCAGGATGTCCTTCTTGTTTGATTGATTCATTAACTAGTGTTTCCAGTGAACTGTTAAGATCGTTAGTACTGTAAGTGAAGTGCGTGGTTTTATCGCCAGAGGGTTTTTTTTAATTTTATTTTATTACTTGAATGACTAATACATGGTTCAGTAATATTAATTTTTCACATGTAGTTTTTCTGGCTTACATTTAACCTAACCTAAAAACTATTTCTAATCTAACTACAGAATTGGTTAAGGATACTCACTGAGCACCTACGCTTAGTTTACATCTGAGAATATATTGAGGAAGGTGTGTAGAGGATGTCTGTTGCGGATTCGGGTCGGAAATTCGTTAAGTGTGGCTAGGTTGTAGTGGGCTATTTGGTTATTGAGAATATATTTGAGTAGAAATTGTTGGAAAAATGAGCGATATGATGATTGATGGTTGGTAAATGTAATTCCCTGTGTAGTTGATCATTTGAAATGAACCATGGGGCGTGAGTGGCTAATCTTAAGAATTTGTTTTGCATTATTTGGATTTTATTGATGTTTGTCTGTGAAGCGTTCGTCCAGGTGGGGCAAGCGTATAGCATTAGAGGTCTGATTATTGTCTTATACAGGGCGATGGCATTGTTTAAGGAGAGACTACTTTTTTGCTTTAGTAGTGGTTTTAGTTGAATTAATTTGATTTTGGTTTGTTGAATTTTCGTTGCTATGTGCGATTTCCAGGTTAATCTTGTGTCGAAGTTTAGTAGTTATTTAACAGTTTGGTTGTACGGGGTCCAGGGAATTGTGTTGTTGTTAATTTGGAGTGGGGTGGGTGTGGCGAATGTTCTGAGAGAGAATATTTTTGCTGTTGATTTTGACGGATTAAGCTTGATTTTCCATTTTAGAGACCAATCTTCTATGTTTTTCAGATGCATTTGAATTTTATTGCAAATGTGACTTACTGAATGGTGAGACATGAAGATGGCAGTATCGTCAGCAAATTGTGCGATATGTGTGTAGTGAGAGGTAGATATATCAGATGTAATTGGCTTTTAGGAAGTATGATAACTCTGCATTCTTATTGTTTCTGCCGTTGGCATTCCAATTTAGTATATTTAGTTTGTTATGATGCTGTAGAGCCATGATTATTATTAAAGTATGATGACAATGAGGTCTGTATATTGCTGATGATTGCTAGGATGATTGAGTTGATTATATTTACGATATGAGTTGTGATGGAATTATTAGGGAGTGTATGAATGAATTATTATTATTGTTATTGTTATTATTATTATTATTATTATTATTATTATTATTATTATTATTGCTGGCGTTTATGTTGTTTGGTGCTTGTTGGTTATGTAGATGAAGTGGATTCGGATTAGAGGCTGTTGTTGGAGCGAAAGTAAAGTTAGGGATGCTGTTTGTGGGTGGGAGGTTTGGGAAATTTTGATGAAGAAAGCGAAATGAGGTGTTGTTGTTGGGTCTGGTTCTGGGGTTGATTGGTTGTGAAGTTTTAGGTAGAGGTGCTACATGAACGTTTTGAGAAGTGCTTTTTACTGAGCGTAGGTCTTCACTATGAGTTCCTTTCGGGGGGTGGGGTTGAGTTAGCTTTTTGTAGAACGCGCAACCGTCAGTCATCGTCATCGAACGTCTGCGAACTGTGGCCCATTGCAGTGTTTACAAAAAGGGGTGAGCATTTTATTTAGGCAATTTACCGAATAGTGGTTTTGTGAGCAGTAGATACAGGCTAATGTATGATTACAATTATTTCGGGTATGACCAAAGTCTAAACATCTTAAGCATTGCACTGGACCTTTGATTCTGCGTCTTTTTTCAGCTTTCACTTTTAAGTTGCAAATTTCCATTATTTGTAATACAATGTCTATGCTTTGCTGGCCGTTAAACTCGGCCGCTACCACTGGTATAGGAATGTTATCTTTGTGCAGTCTTGTGACACTGATTAGAGAAGGGCACTTTTCTTTGACATCCACGTAGATTTCCTGCAGTGATAATGAATGATGAACATTTTTAAATACTATGGAGAACTTTTTATTAGCGGGGGTCTTTATAAGTGTGATAACTTCTTTTAGTATTTAACAGATATTTAAATATTTTTCTGAAGTCAGGTACTGTATTAAACATTAGCTTTATTCTGTTGTTTATTACATTCGAGGTGAATTGATTTGAAATATTGTTTTTGATTTCTCTATTAAACTCTGATAAGTTTGTTATGTTATTCACATAAATTGGTGGAATCTTGACCTTATCGTCTTGGGTTGGGGTGATGTTTATATAATTAAACCTGGGATCAGGGTCGTTTAGCTCTTCTAAGAGGGCATATCTATTACTAATTGGCACTGCATAAACACTTTTAGCACTGTTGACTGGTTTTTTAGGGGGATGTTCATTTTCATCAGAGTCATTGAATGATCTCTTACCGCTATTTAACGCACTGTCTGCGATTTCTTTGTTTTCATTCACTTGATTAGCTACGCCTTGGGCTGCATCGCTGGCAGTTTGTTGAGTACTGACCTTGGTAGCGCCGCTAGTCATTAGTTCCTGAATTTCTGGAATTGCAGTTTCCTGTACTCCCTCGTGCGGCGAATGTTGGTTGAGATTAACATATTGAAGAATCATGTTGCCTTGTTGAGTAGTACCGATGTGATGTTCATCGTGGGATGTTGGTGTCGAGATGAATGTGGTGTCCATGGCGCCGTCTGTGTTATACAGAGTGGCCATGGCCACGGCTATGCTTTGCCCTAGGCCAGGGCAGCTAGACGCTGGTTCATATGCAATGGTTGATGTCTTTAGTGCTGCGATTAATAGCACTAATAGTTGCCACTCCAGATACTAGAAGCACGTTATACACTTTGCACTTCGGTTAATATAAACAAGCCATAACGGCAGACACTTCACTGTTCGGAACAGAGCTGAGCGCGATGTGAACCCCGCGACGGCTGGAAGCGAACTCATCGCCGGAGGTGTCGGTGATATTCGCTCGCTGGATAGTGAGATGCGACGCCAGCCTACCCGTTAGCTTGTGGAGTTTCTCAAACCAGGTGTCTCCCACCAGCGGGAGGTACTCCGCCACGACATATCGACGCCGAGGGAATTTCGACACCGCGAGACGCAGCAGGGAGCGACCGACCACGGACTCTGCTCGCTTCTTGTATAGGCCAGCGTTGAAGAATTTCGTCGTAGCGTGAACCAAAGCGAAAACGAACTTTTTCCGTTACGCGCATCTGTTAGAACTGGAAAGGGGAGAGATTCAGTCTGTACGAACTTTTACAAAATGCTTTATGCAATGTATGTGGAGTAAACATTCTAGATTTGAAGTAGACGACATTAATTTAAAACCAGATTGCTGTATATTCATTTGACTGTCGTGTTTTGAATTTAGAAGAGACTGCAGTCATAGGAAACAGTAATTTGTAATTTATTTAGTAGTTAAGATTTTTTTGTACAATAGTTGCAAGATAGTTATTCCATGCTGTTATTAAATTTATTAGTGTCTTACAGAGTGAAATTGTGATAAACCAGGACAAGGAAATCGCTCATTTTTTGTAAATGCGATAAGAAAGAATTAATCGTTCAAGGATTATTCAAGGTGTTTTATCGATGGAAATTGAATCCATTTGATATAATTAATCAGATTTCAAGAGTGAACATTTTTCTCTATATTTCTTTGTGTGTCAAGGGTATTTTTTGTATGTTATTTCTTTTCCAGCATAATGAATGCATATGATTCATGTTTGTCTTCAAGGTTTAATGATTCATTGTGTTAACTTGTAACCAACATGAAAGGTTGAAGGATCAGAAATAATGTAATGCTAGGAAACTTTAAAGAATATATGCTCTCATTGTTCATTCCAGTACTGTGATGGTTTTTCATTTAATATTAAACTTCGATTACGAACTCTAGACCCTAGATTGTGGTGTATTAGTTGAATAACTACAATAGGTTATCGCAACTGCCAGTCCCCCAGATTGCGAGTCGTGCATCGACAACGACTGCACGAGTCATACGTCAATACCCCGATGGTAGGAAGGGTAAGGCGGTGACAATTACATGTAAACTAAAATAGTACTTTCATTACTTTTCTTTATCAATCTCCCTCACCATTTCAATTTGAAAAGATTGCTTCACACACACACACACCGCCAATTAGCCGTCGCAAATGACGTTACTGGTTAGGTGGTTGGGTGGGCGATTTAGTGGTTGATTTGATGGCGCTTTTCAGGGCGGTTGCGTGCGCGAGCGAGTGGCTGCTTGGTTGGCTGGTTGGGCGGGAAGGCGATTGAGAGGGAAGTTGGGAAAGTGGTTGGGCAGATAGTAGGCCGATTGGGTGACTGGATGGGTGGCCGGGTGGGTGGCTGGATGGTTGGCTGGCTTGTTGGATGGGTTGGTGGGTGTCCGGGTGATTGGCTGGGTGGCTTGGTGCGTGGCCGGGTGGGTGGCCGAGTGGGTGGCCGGGTGGGTGGCCGGGTGGGTGGCTGGGTGATTGGCTTGGTGGGTGGCCGGGTGGGTGGCTGGCTTGTTGGATAGGTTGGTGAGTGTCCGGATGATTGGCTGGGTGGCTGGGTATGTGGCTGGGTGCGTGGCCGGGTGATTGCCCGGGTGTGTGGCCGGGTGCGTAGCCGGGTGGGTGGCCGAGTGTGTGGCTGGGTGGGTGGCCGGGTGGGTGGCAGGGTGGGTGGCCGAGCGAGTGGTTGGGTGGGTGGCTGAGTGTAAGGCCGGGTGGGTGGCCGATTGGTTGGTGGGTGGGTGGCCGGGTGGGTGGCCGGGTGGGTGGCCGGGTGGGTGGCTTGGTGATTGGCTTGGTGGATGACCGGGTGGGTGGCTGGCTTGTTGGATGGTGTTATGTTCATAAATTAAACATTGCACGCATAATTAACAATGGTTTATTTCCACATATGTACAATTACGATCGGCCTTAACGCCGTTCACTGACAATCACCCATGCCGTCTCTCGTACCCCGGGCAAATCCCTAATGCCCTCCGGGTGCTGCGTCTGCCTCTTGGACGCTCCACGCTGCTGCTGCTTGTAGTTAACCCACGACGGCTTCCGTGCGGCGGCTGACTCTCCGGACCTGGCTCGTCCACTCACTCGTGCTCTCAGGGCTCGCTCCCAACTGCAGACTGCCGATCAGGTGTCGGCTGGCTCCTTATAAAGGGCCGGTGTCCGGCGGCGAGACTCGCTTCCCGGCTCGAGTTCGCCGAACCGTGGCTGCAGCCAGTTGCTGCCGCCGCCGGCTCCCGCCAGGACGCGCTGCCTTGGCGCTAGCGCGCCACATCCAAAGTTATGTCGCGCCTCTGGTCGCGGCGCACATAACATCCCTCCCCCACTAAATGCGACGAATAGTGTTTCTCTCTATTCGGCGCAAGTCACTCCAGGGGGCCTGATAACTGCAACAGAACTAAACCATTCCTAAGAAACTTGTTACAGCCCTATCTCACACATTCATATCTCTATTCGCTCCATATGTATCATAATTACCAAAATTCCGGAACCAACGTTAACTTTCTCCTAATACTATTTACATCATTTAGTTCCAAAAATAGCCGTAATTCCAAAACAATATACATATTCTTGGTTAAAAGAAACAAATTCTTAATGTAGTATTAAAAAAATAGCACTCTTTGCTACATAAGACATCCAAGTCAACCAAAACCTTTAGAATAAACAAAATGTCAATAACTTATTTCAACCTCTTTTTTAACATTTGGAACTAGCTTCGTGCTTTCAAAGGATACTACTTTTTCCATCAGATTATCTATCTCACTTTATAATTTAAATTGATTATCCATTACCACAATTCTATATGTGAAATAAACATTTTCCACAAAATAATAATACTCGCTATCACATCTTATACATAACACGACCCGTGTCACAACTAAATGGCAGTTAGACAATTTCCTGTGCTATCTCTGCTAGAATTGACAAAAAAAACTTCAAACAATGAAAAACTAAAACATAATGCACTTATACTGCCACACCTCTATCAGCTTTTTTATCCACCATTCCCGATAGCGTAATAAGTATACCTTTTTTGCACTTACAACCTTAAACCGTCCGAAAATTAGTTCTTGACCACTTTTACCAGCTTCCTGCACTGTAGTCCCGTGTTTCAATTTTATTGCTTTTCGGCCTAAACTCACTTCTGATGTACGTTTGCATACCCATGGCATAACCCTACCATTAGAGCTTGACAATTCACTACGCACTTTTTCATGACTGGTACATCTACCGTTAACTGTCTGGCGCTGATGCTTCTGAAACCCTCGTTCTAACTGGTACTGCAACTTATATTGATGCGTCGCCACTACGTCACATTTAATCACCTCTTGACTAGACTTCGCTTGCCTTTCCACCGGCATCTCATTAACTGTACCTTTTTCACTACACACCGCTCTGACCTTGTGTCTCTGCTTGCCGCCTTGCCGTTTGCTTTTATTCTCGCCACTGCGTTCTACACTTCTCCGCGCGGAAGTACTGTCAACCTCCTGGACGTGTAGCTCTATTTTCCCCTGCAGTTCGTGCTCGCGAACATCACACTCTTGCTTACTGTGCACGTGATTCTCCTCGCTTGTCGCTACTTCCCCAATCTCCGTGCGAACACTATCTGCGTCATTGCCTGATTGCTCATTATTTACGGGACGTTCCTTGCCTGTCGCAGCCTCTCTAATGTCCGTGCTAACTCTTTCCGTATCGCACATTAAACTAACATTAGTTTCACATTTCTCTGTGTTTACACCGCCTTCCGGTGATCGCTCACTAGCTACACAACTATCTACATCCTGGCATTCCGATGCTCCCTTTTCGTATAAACTTTCTTTTAATATCGCGAGTTCACTTATCGAATCGCGCCAAATCTCAATTGTATTTTTATTACCGCGCTCTATTTTCTCACTAGCGCTACCGTACTGCTGCCAGTTATCCCTGTCTCTGTTTACCTCGGCATGTATCTTTGTAACTAATATCTCCTGGCCTATCACTGTTCCCTGCAGAGCACTTTTATACATTTCATTATAACTGTCCGCTCCTAACAGCATTTTTCCTAATTTCACTTCCGCTAAGCTCGGATCACTTTTGCCCTTCCGATGCTGCTCACCGCGCCTTCTTTCTGTGACGTGGCCACTGCTCGCTGTCCTGCTCCGCCCCTCCGGTCGGTCGCTCCTCTGCTCGCCCAGCCGCCTGCTTGCCTTCGCAGCGTTATCAGCTACGCGGCCCTCAGCCGCACCTCGCCGTGCAGCCCGCCGAGCAACCTTGCTGGAGGTTGCCGCTCCCGCGACGTCGGCCTTCCCCGACTCGCTCCTGGATGGCGTCTCCCCGCTGTGGCGGCCCAATGCCGCGCCGCTATGTGCCGTCGCCCTGGCGGCTGCAGCGCCACCCGGTGTCACCTGTCCCGCGACCGCCGGGGCTGCAGCGCCTGCTGCAACGGTCTCGTCCTCTATCTGTCGCGCCGCACCCCCGTGCGACTGCCGCGCACACGCCTGCTGCGGCGTGCCGTTCAACCATGAACTGTTGCATTTTTCCCAGGCTGCCATCTGCTGCTGCCGTTCTTCCTGCTGCCTCTCCAAATCTTCCATAAACTGCCGATGCTGCCGTTCCATTTGCTCCCCAAATTCTAGCTGCCGCTTTATCATCTCCTTTATCACTTGCTCCATTTCGAAGTTTATCTTCGTCGCCACTGTTGTTACCTGGCGACCGAACAGCAGCAATTCTCTGAATTTTCCTCGTCGCCCGTTTTGGCGACGGCCGGCAGCAACAATACTCTTTAAGTTGATCCTCGTCGCCAGTTGTTATCTGGCGACTGCACAGAAACAGTTCTCTGAATTTTCCTCGTCGCCAATTTGTTATGTTCATAAATTAAACATTGCACGCATAATTAACAATGGTTTATTTCCACATATGTACAATTAAGATCGGCCTTAACGCCGTTCACTGACAATCACCCATGCCGTCTCTCGTACCCCGGGCAAATCCCTAATGCCCTCCGGGTGCTGCGTCTGCCTCTTGGACGCTCCATGCTGCTGCTGCTTGCCGTTACTCCATGACGGCTTCCGTTTGGCGGCTGACTCTCCGGACCTGGCTCGTCCACTCACTCGTGCTCTCAGGGCTCGCTCCCAACTGCAGACTGCCGATCAGGTGTCGGCTGGCTCCTTATAAAGGGCCGGTGTCCGGCGGCGAGACTCGCTTCCCGGCTCGAGTTCGCCGAACCGTGGCTGCAGCCAGTTGCTGCCGCCGCCGGCTCCCGCCAGGACGCGCTGCCTTGGCGCTAGCGCGCCACATCCAAAGTTATGTCGCGCCTGGTCGCGGCGCACATAACAGATGGGTTGGTGGGTGTCCGGGTGAATGGCTGGGTGCGTGGCTTGGAGGGTGGCCGGGTGATTGGCTAGGTGTGTGGCCGGGTTGGGTGAGCGGGTGGGTGGACGTGCGGTTGGCCGGGCAGTTAGCTGGGCAATTGGCCGCGAGGTTAACCGGGTAGTTGGCAGGGTGATAAGCCAAATGATTGATATAGCGGTTGGCCGAGAGATTGTGCGTTTGGGCAGGAAGTTAAGCAGGTGATTTGGCGGGCGCTACAGAGGCGGTAAATTTGGCAGGTGGTTAAGCGACTGGTAGGGAGGATGATTGGGCAGGGCAAGTGGGCGATAGTGTGGGTGGGCGGTTGGCCAGGTGAGTGGATGGTTGTGCGAGCGTGTGAGCGACCACGTCACGCTGTACTCTGTGTCTGGAGCCGCATGCTCATGCATGCGAAAACAACGTTCTATGACACGGAGGCCTCTTTTGGACGCCCCTAATGCCACTTATCCTTAAGAATAAATGTCCCTTTAACGCTTCTTCTCATGTTCCTTCTTTTTACTTTTCTCGCCTTGCGAAACCTTTTTCGTCCATGTTTTCGTGAGCCTAGAATTGGATTGTAGTTGTTGAAATTATTATTCTTGTCACCGCGAAATTTAGTTGATTCTTTCACGGGCGCACGATAAGGGACTGTAGCCAAATGTGTTGCTGATAAGACTTCGCAAATACGTTTTATTACACAGGGCACAATATTTCCTGATCAACACTTTTCACAACCGCCCGTTGTTACTTATATTCATCAATGAACTTAGATATAGGTTAGTTTACATGTGAGTGAATGAGTACCCGCAGCTCAAGGAAACTTGGACAGATACTACGACACTTCATACTATGCCCTACAATGTTGTACTGTTTTTGAAGTTAAAAAGTAAATTCTGGCGTCGTAATTACCGCAGCTCATTGCTATATGAACTCAATCTTACATACTCTTAGCTCTTTGATTTTAGCATTACATCACCATGTGACTTGAGACGTACTAATAGATACTGCAATTTGCTACCGCGGATCGTACACAACAGCTTCGATTTTTGTGCAAAATATTGTTCAACGCACATTGCTTTATAAGACATGCATTTCTCTTCAAATTATAAAAGTGTGGAGGACTCGTGCCGTTTACCTGAATGAAAAAGTGTTACAGGTTTTCTGTTTTTTTCTCTTCGTCTATACCAGAGGACGGAAAAAAATTGGGGTTAGGGTCATTTTCTACCAACGGTTTGTATTGAATAAAATTTCAAAATTTAAATATTTCAGAACTGAAGATAGAAATTTTTTACTCTACTACGTACTCTATATTACGTATTTCATACCGTACACATGTAACTTTACGAGAAAGTAAAAAAGGTATATTAAATATATTGATATGATGTAATCACTCAGAAATAATGTATAATTCGTTTCTTTTTTACATTTTACATTAAGAGGAGAGGATATATATGTGGCGAAAGCACACATATGTCGTTATCTCGACCATCGATGGTCCTGAATGACCAGCGTTTATCCTGAGTGTAACTCGAAAAAAAAAGTTTCGTTTTTACTCTTGTGGTCTTATTTTGTTATTTCTCTGTTGAAACTGCCATTTAGATGGGAAAGGATACAGTAAGAAACACGAATTTCGAAACGATCTCCACCTTTTGAAAAGAGCGCTATGTGATTCTGTTTCAGAATAAAATTCTGAATACCAATCCGTGATTGTGTAAGGGGCAATTGCGTCAAAACGTAAATAATTAACAAGAATACACATTGTCCTAACTGATATCTGATCCCGCTCATTCTTTTGCAAGCAGTTTCACTCTTACAACAACTAACGTATATTGTAAGAAGGAAATAGCGCTAGCTAATGATTCCTTACAGCTCTCATGAAGTCCCAACAGTCGGTGGTCGCAACAGAGTGTAGAGAACTGAATAGAATAAAATTTACCACAGTTGTAAGTTATTCATAAAAGAAGAGGGTGGGTATTTTGTGGAGAACATCTGCATGTGAGTAATTTATATTATTTTATTGTCCGTTTTGTTCTGCTTGATAGTAATCTATTTTGTTGAATTATCTCAATATAACTGAATATATATCATCAATTATTCATAGTATTTTTATAATGTGCTTGAGGAAATCGAGATTTTTTGAGGGACGCACAATTTTAGTCCGTTAGACTGGGCATTTATCCTCAATAAATGTTGACCATCTGTGTCAATTTAATGAAATTTTGTATCTTAATTATTACAGATAATCAAATAATATGCTCACCTTAAGGCATAACATGGTTACACTTTTGCATCGCTAGTTTCACCAGTCGCATCACTAGTTTCTAAAGGCAATTAGTGGTGCTATAGAATGGCACAGACTTTCACGTATGTTTTCTATATCCTTTGGTATCGGCTAGTTATTTGGTCTTGACACATACATTTGTCAGCTGCAATCTGTCGCTTCGCAAAGTACATTTTTCGACTTTTTTTAATTTTTTGGTTTCCTAATAGTAGAATGGAAATAGTAACTTTATAATAGTAAAGATGGCAATTTTCTTTGAAAAATTTGGAACCGTTCTTAAAAGACTGGCGTTTAATCACTACTAGAAAAGCGAACTTTGATGCTGATTTTTACAGAAAATTTTTGAGCTCTCAAAATCTTCATTTGAAGTAATTTAAAGCAGTATAACATACAAATACAATAGTGTTTCCTAATTGCTGGAAATGTGCATATTAACGGTGTATTAAAGGAGATCTTTCAACAAAATTACATGTGTGTAATTTTTGAAAAAACAAAATATACACCAAATTGAACTTTACGTCACAATTAAGAGTGCAATTAGTATTATCAATTTGAAAAGTTTAAAGAAAAAATTTGGATGCAATTTTCAGAAAATGTCGTTTAAGCGTTTCCGAAAATGCGGAATTTGGAGATACTACGGAGGTTTATTTGACATTATTTAATGCACGTGTACTCTTCTTCTTCTTCTTTCTTGACAAGGGTTGGCAACCATTGGCTCGTTCCGTGACTCAGTTTTTCGTGCATCATAACTTTCCCTATACTACCTATATAACTTCGTATACACGTATGTATACGGGAAAGTAAAAACTGCCTTCTTGCTGTCGCCATGATATTCTACTCTCCATTACTCTCTACATACGTGTATGGTTTGTGAATTTGTTTTTCATTTAACACTTGTTTTTACAGGGTAACACACTATTGCAGTTACAGGCAGAACATTTTCAAAACATATTCTCGCTACTTCAGTTGCACAATCATAAATGATATTAAATAACAATTACAGTTAATGACTATGTAGTTACGAAACGATCAAACATAAATAAATAAATGCATAAATAAACACACATAATTCACTCTATTAATGAAGTATTTGTGATTCAGTGAATTGGGTGTTTATTTCATCCAAATGTTTATCTTTTTCAGATTCCACCGATCAGTCGCAGATTCCACAGAGTGAATCACTGATGCAGGAATCTCGTCTTTCAGTCAGAGCACATTTTGTTTGTATTCGATGTGAAAAAAATATTATTTTTTTAACTTTTCTTGTTTCATAATAATCACAAAATATGTTTATACTTATATCGTGATTTATTTCATAAACTATATTTTTTCATTTTCAAAAGTTCTTGAATATAGGTGCAGTGATTGTTTCAATTTAGGGAGAGCTTACATATTGATGTGTAGGAATAAATAAACATTCAGTGCAGCTCTGTCCCTTGAAACTAAAATCGAATGTTCATCTCAAAATGCAAGAAAATTAATTTAAAAGTAACACTATTATATTAGTAAAAGAGATTATTAATTTTGGTAGAGCACTATACATTTACTAATAGAAGAGAAATATGGTAAAAATAATATTCCTCGCAATTTGTTTCTTCTGGAATTATCTGGATTTATCCTTTGCAACAAAACAAGACCTCATCAAAAACGTAAGATACATGCAAAGGCAAGAAGAAGAAACTCACCGTTTCAGAATAGAAAACCTACGGATTCCTGTAATTGAATCACAAAAGGAATTGGATGTAAAGTATGGTGTTATATCCTACACACTAGAAATGGATCACTGGTGCAAAAATGGCAGTAAAAGCTTTGATTTCATGCAGCACCCCCTAAAATTACTTCACACGGTGAAATCACGTTTGGAATTGGGTTGTACACACACAACCTTCTACACTGACTTAAGCCATATGGACATGGGCCACAGGAAATTGTTCACTGGTGAGCTAGACATGCTGTCAGACCCGATATTCATCGGTTTCTCGCTCGTCGGGAACATGAGCGTTCTGTACCCGCACGACAGCGACGAGTGGTGCTTCCTGACGGAGCCGCCGCACCCGTTGACACAGAGCGTGCTGCTGACGGTGTCGCTGAGCATCTGGCTGGCCACGGCCGCCTGCGTGCTGGGCTTCGTCGCCGCAGCAGGCCTTGGCTTCGGGCTGAGCTGGGCCGACGCTGCGTTCGCCGTGCTGAGCTGCCTCATCACCGGCGCGTCCTCCTCGCCTTTGCGCCGCCTCGAACTCTGGCTGAGCCTGCTCAGCTTCTTCCTCTGGAACTTCATCGGCGGTTCTCTCACGGGCTCCATCGTGGCTCCGGGGATGGGTAGACAGTTGGAGACGCTGGAGGAAGTAGATGCGGCAGTTTCATCGATATTTACATTGCCGATTATGGAACCAGAATACGCGGATTTGATTGAATCCCAAAGTGATCTCCACGCATCTTTGGTATCCAAATTCGATTTTCCAGATTACAACTTTAATTCCAAAGAGGAAATCTTTCTTAGTTATGAATCCCTTTCCTACATTCACAAGGTTGAATACGGTCCAGATAGTCGCGGTCTAGTTAAATTGCCTGCATGTCTATTTTCTCCTTGTTATGTGTCTTTTCCCATACGAAAAAATTGGCCGCAAGCCAGAAGTTTTGATAGGTTGATTCAAATGTCAGTAGAAGCAGGTTTGTTAAAAAAATATAAACAAGAATCTTGTGCACAATATGTATTGCAGTCGGAAAGCAAATTAAGTTTCTGTTCTATACAGAAAATACAGTTTTCAGATGTCCCAGCAAAGCCCGTCGAGATAAGTTCCCTGAAAGAGGCTATATTTTTTTGGGTAATCGGACTCTCTTGTTCTTTGCTCTGTTTCGTAGTAGAAAATAACCCTTGTATCAGTCGTGTGACTTCACTTGTGGTAGCTTTTCTTGGGCGTATTAGGAGGTTTATCCTAAAGTATATTGAAAATGTTCATTTTAATGTGTAATCGCGATGGTTGTTCACAGTATACATTTTTTTGTGTGTAATCACTTAAATAAAGACGCCCTCTCGTTGTGCTCCTCAAAACACTGAAATAAAAATCTAACACTGGGGTACTTTCGATGAATATTTTTTAAAATTATTCGTCTTGTGTGTAAAATTGTATCGTTGCAAATTAAGAGCTTATGGAAATGGAGCGTTCTGTGTTAACCTAAGATATACGAGTAGCAACGAAGAAAACACATTGGTTAAATGTCTGCAACGCATTTCTTTCTCTTGGAAGTAAGTAGTTTGTTTCACATGCAAGAAATTATAATGTAATCTCTTCAGATGTATGTGCTATTTTGTAATTGAATTTTTAAATGATAAGTATTAAAATATAATTGTTCTGGCATTTTTAATATGAATTATTTGCCTAATTCGTTGCTCCCAAAAATGGGACTTATTTATAACCTTTGAAATATCAAAGAAAATATGTATGTGTGTAGGTGGTGACTCCCAAAAATGTCTCAAAATCAGTTTTTGTCAGACACACACACACACACTGAAATAAATCATGTGATTTTCGGCCAGGAGATATCCTCCGTTGAACACAGACCGGACATTTGGAAAAGTAGATCCATTTGTAGCAGAACTCAGAATAATCCTTATACAGTATTTGAGTAAACTGCTCTAGCGTGAGTATGTGTGCAGTTCTCTCTTTCTCTCACGGCTGGACCATTTCCCGTGCACTAGTGGGACATACGAAATGTCATTGAACGCCTCTCGTTTCCTGATGGGGAAGTGATAATCTGTTTTCCGATCCGGACCCAAGATTCCAAGAAATTGCCAAAAACCTATTTTTTTCGTGTTTTGGCCCTGCGATCATTGTGAGTATTACGAGAATTAAATCGTCGCCATCTAAATAGATGCATGCAGGTGTCGTTGATTAAACGCCATTATTCCATGGTTATTTTCAGTCCACGACATCATAATTCTTTTCCATGAGGATGGCAACACTGATTTTTGACACACGAGCAAACTTTAAATGAATATGGCCCGTAGAATGTGTTGTAAATTCTAGAGAATTTCAGTTGTTGTAAAGTGTGAAATATTTCATGCGCATTTTGTATACAAAATTTGTAACTTGCCTTGGAACATTAAATTTGATACGAAGGAAACAAGAACTGTAAATACTCAACAAAACGTTTATTAAGCGTGCAAAAATCTATTATTAATTTAATGTGACTTACGACTTATACACATAAACATATAAAATAGTATTATTTTAATGGTTATATATATATATGTGTGTGTGTGTGTGTGTGTGTATATATATATATATATACACACACATATATATATAACCATTAAAATAATACTATTTTATATATATATATATACATACACAGACACATATACATACAGGCTGTCCCAGCAACTATGGACCACCCCCATAACTTTTAAACGGTTCAGAATATCGAAATGCAGTTTTCGTTCAATAATGCAGAATCATGGGGCAAGTATCATGCTGTAGAGAAATTGTCTATTATTTTTAGTTTTCGAGAAATTTAATCATCTTTGATTTTTTAAATGGAACTATATATTTTTCTTACCAGCAATGGAAAGATCATGAAAAGACGAATAAAATTATGTATCATATGCTAGTATTTTGATAGTAATTTGCGTATAAAATTAGACTTTCCGATACGTGATTTTGAATGAAACGGACAATATTTATTATATTACATAAATTATCATCTGTAAGCTGTTCTGTGTTATTCTCTAATGCTAATGTAAGATCATTCTAAATTAGTTTGGAAAATTCTGGCGCAAAATCTTCTACAACTCCACAAACTCAGTCTGATTTTTGTTCTGAATGCGAATATATATATATATATATATATATATATATATATATGAATGTGAATATATAATATATGATCTATATAGTATATGATACATAATATATGTCCTGAATGCGAATATAGAATTTTCTGAACGGGAATATAACATTAACAGCTACTACGATTCGTTGGTAAATCCAAAGCCAGATAATCTAAGAACATATTTGAACAAAGCTACGCAGGATAGAAATGAAGTATGAAAGAAATTTTCAACATACGAATATACTTTTAAACCAGTTTACAGAGTCAGCGACGCTACATTCAAGTATTAGAATGTATTCGTCTTCAGACTGTTTCGTGTTTGATCTGAAAGGAGATAAGTAAAGCTTTATTTTTCTGCGGCGGTTTAGAACTAATAAAAATTTACCAAAAAGATGTCTTGGAGATATTCCTTTGTAATAAGAACTCCTCTCTTCTAAATCCTATCAAATAACAAAAAGATGACAAATTACCTGTAATGGAATTGATCACTGTTAGAATCTATGACAACCTACATGAAAGCAAATAAAAGTTTAGTAAAAAGTTGCAAAAGTGTATATTTTTCATTAACCAAACAATTATTATGTTGTATAATTAATTTTAAAACTTGATTTAATTGACTGATTTAATTTTAAAACGTGGCATTTTTGTTGGAGAAGTGACAAGAGATACTTCTTTGTTGGCATAGTTTTGTATTTTTAGTTCTTTGAGTCGATCGCAATAAAAGTAATGGAATACGCATTTCACATAAAATTATAGAAGATAAATTAGCTTTGTATTTCAAGTGATTTCTAGAATATATGAGAGTGATAATTCGCTCGTGCATTTAGTTGCTCCTATTCGTACGTGACATGTCCCTGCGACGCACTGCATTTTCCTTCGTAACGCGTTAGGTCAGTTACCATTTTTAGAAGACCTTGATACCACTACTGGTTAAAATCGTTAGTCCTGTAAGTGAAGTACGTGTGTTAATCGCCGGAGGTGTCGGTGATATTCGCTCGCTGGGTGGTGAGATCCGACGCCGACCTACCCGTTGGCTTGTGGAGTTTTTCAAACCAGGTATCTCCCACCAGCGGGACACCATCCCCGTCTCTAACTCCAGCGCGGCTTTCCCGACTGGTCTCCCGGTATTTGTGGAAGTGTAGTGTATGTAAGTGTGTGTTTCAATTATGTGACTATTGGGGATTATTTTCTCACAGTTTTGATGTCGAAGAAAATGTGTGTCATTTCTTGACAGTCCTATTTGCTGTTTACATAATTATATTAATGTTAATTTGTAAATAAATGTCGACACACAATTGTTGAAAGCTTTTCTTGGAAGATTTAATGATGTGTGCAATGCGCATTGAATGTGGCCAGTATTCCATACATTTTTTAGTAAATCACCTCGCACTTCGTAAAGATATTACCGAGATACTAAAATTACGCAGCCATGATCCTGAATGAAATGTAAGATATGAGCTGGTAATGTCTATTGTTACTACTGAAAATAAATTCGAATAGAGGTGGCCGAGAAAATGGAATGGAGACTTTTTGGCGGCAGATAACGCGAATTGAGTTAGTGACTGTGATTGAAATGCTTAAGTAAACGAATATTGGTGACGTAAAATAGAAGAATTGAATAGAACAGTGTTCAGGAATGGGCGCCCATCTGCGGGAGAGGTTATATGAATTTTTTAAACACAACTACGTCTGAGAAGGCCGCGCGAAGATCAGTGTAATAAAGTAAGAACAATCCAATAATTTTATAGAATTAGCTAATGGGGGTCATGACGAGGAGTATTTGTGAGTAATATCAGCATAATATGTAGTAAAGAACAATAAATATTAACCATAATTGAATAAAGCCGATTATTTGATGTTTGCGTGCAATCCGATCTGGTGAAGTAGGCAAGAGTTTCCAGAAACTTCGCCTCTTCATAGGAAGGGCACGTGAACCGGCTGTGCCAGCAGGACAAGTAAAGTAAGTAATCGAGTGAATGAAAAGTAAAAACTTCATAAATAGGACGAGGAAAGAGAATAAATTGATTAAATTATTTATTATTGATTACAATAATAATGTTATGACCAGGAAGAAGTACGAAAGATCGCTCCTTGTCTGTAATCCGTTAGTCAGGGTATTCCTCCGACATTCATCTGGCGTTGATTGGAGAAACCATGGAAAATTCCCGATCTAAGCAGCCGTCTCGGAGAATCCTCTTCCAGATAGCGTTTGAATTCGATCTACTTCGACTATTGTATTGACTATTAGTGTCGAAAAACGCCTAGGACCAAGCCTAGGACCTCCGGACAGCCAAGAGTCCGAAGTCTCCATCAGAGATCCGTCCTTCTGTATGTTTGTCCGTCTGTGGACAAACATACAGAAATAGGTATACTGTAAGATATTTTTGTCGTAAAAAAAATTTTAATTGATTTTCGACGTAATAATTTTGGAGTACTGAGTTTTTTCTCTCTAGAATATGTCTCATACCATTCTATAACATATATTTTAAACAATGTGGACGATCGTGAAAATGTGAGGTTTGTCAGTTTAAAAATTGAAATTCGCACCAAAATGGGATTTGAAAAACATTTTCACCGATATTTAAACTCAGGTTCAATCATGACATATGAATTCCAACTCTTATAGATATTACATTGATTATATTCAAAACTCAAACGGAATATTCATGATGGAAAGAGATGCATGGGTTCTTACGCATCGTATTAAAATACAATAGATTAAGCATAAATGTCATTAAAACCCACATTATTACCACATTGTATTTTAATTATAATTAACACCACTACATATTTTTAATTATAATTAATAAGTAATTTTATTGTTTTACATTTAATATCTCAGTTTATGTTATTTTCGTTAGATAGTTTCAGCGTAAATACACATGTGTCCCGCAGCCTGATGTTGGCACAAGAAAGTTCCGAAACGTTGGCGAACTAAGAAGGTTTTTCATTGTTGACCGAAAAAAATGAAACATTTCTAGAAATAATAGTGTGGCCGTGAATTCAAGAACTATCCTACTTACAGTTTAGCTGCTAGCGTTTTTGATAGATGGACGAACGGACAGACGGACGGACACACACAAAGCGGCAGTCGGAGGGATAGACGGTTGGGCACTAGGACAGACGGGCGGACGGACAGACGCACGGACGGACAGAATGACGGACAGACGGACAGTCGTACGGGCAGATTGACAGACGGGCAGACGGACGGGAAGACGGACGGACGGGCAGACGGAAGGACGAGTAGACGGACGGACGGGTAGACTGGCGGACGGGCAGACGAATGGACGGACGGACAGACAGATGGACATAAGGTTGTGAAATGTTGGCAAGTTTTTTAAAACATTTTTTCTCAAAAAATACTTTAAATGTTTCCTTTAAATTTTCTCCTCGTATATAGGAGAGGACGGTAACAAATTTGGTGCTTGTCTTATTTTCTACGAACTGTTTGTATTTTAGAAAATTTCAAAATTTAAACATTATAAAACTTTAAAATTAAAGATAGAAATTTTTTGCTATAACACGTACTCTATACTACTATTCTATACCGTACATATGTATGTCTACGACGAAGTAAAAATGTACATTAAGTATCTTGATATAACTTAATTACGCGGAAAAACTGTATAATTCGTTTCTTTTACATTTTATATTAAGAGGAGAGGATGTATGCGGGTTGGAAGCACACATATGTCGTTATACCGACCACCGATGGTCCTGAATGACCATGAGTGTAACTCGAAAAAAGTTGTTTCTTTTTTACTTGTGTGTTCTTATTTCGTTATTTCTCTGTTGAAATTGTCATTTAGATGGGAAAAGATAACGTAAGGAACACGAATTTTGAAACATGATCCCCATCTTTTGAAAAGAGCGCTTGGTGATTGTGTTCCATCCAATAAAATTGTGACTAGCAATCCGCGATTGTGTAAGGGGTAGTTGCCTCAAAACGCAAGTAGTTAACACTAGAACGACGGGAGTTGGTTGCCTACCTAGAACGACGGCCACCGGTCAATTGACCGATTGTATTTTTTTAATGTTTGTGACGATGTCTAGGTATTGCGATGTGCCCTATTACTATTTTAAAATATTATAGTTGATTTTAAAGTATATTGTAGACCTAATAATTTGTTTTCTTTTGAGTTTGGTCTTATTTGTGACTTTTTGCTCGTTCAAATCGGTAGGAAAAAGCGTAAATCATGACAGTTCATGGAAATTTTTAGTTTTATTGCCGTAAAGGCAAAATTAAATTAGGAGTTTAATTACAAAAACATTTAAAAAACATTTCAAACGCAATTTTTACAATCCTTTGAATGAACTATAAGAAGAATTTACCGCCAAAACCGATGGTGGTACAAATATGGCTAATCAGAAGAACATACAGTTTGCAAGTAAGTGCATGGTAACAATGTATAAACGTAGTCAAAATATATTTTTAAAAACAGATAAGTTAGAGCATAAAAATTAGAAATTTACCAGGAACAGAATCGTCAAATTTCTGTATCGTCGAGTCAGATTCGCTGCTTGATGTATCACTGGAGGAATGTGATTCTAGCGGAATAAATTCAATATCGCTTTCTACGTCAGTTGACTCACGACCATCGGACTCATTTTCAGACTGATCCGAAGGAACATTCCGCAGCTCTTCAAGAATTTGAGCTGGCGTAAGAAAACGTTTTCTCGACATGCCGCAACTTTTTTGGACTTTAGAACACCACATACAATACCACTATAATAACAGAGATCCGCCACAAGCAACCTGTCCCTTTTTTGAACGGTACTACGTGTAGTATTCTTGCCTGATGCGAAAATTGTGACGCGACGCAGCGACAAGTTCAAACACGCATCGACACCAGTACCGAAAATCCGTAAGGCCGGCGGGCAAGTACCAATATTAGAAACAATGCGTAGGTATAAAAATGAAGACTTGGGCCTACATTCATGTTGCTTTGAGGCGGTTTACAATCACAAATAATGATAAGAAATGTGAATGGCTATTGAGAATAAAAATAAAATTTTGGGTTGAACATTACTCAACAAATTATTTATAAGGTTCAAAACTGATAAAAAGAAAAAACTAACCTCATGAATGTCAAAAACACACACAAAAATGCTAAAACTGTACACCGGTCAATCGACCGGGAGCCGTCGTTTTAGGTAGGCTCACTTGTTTCTCCAGCACCACACAATTTTTTTTCCATACAAATTTATAAGATTTCTCTGGAGCCTAAAATAATAAAAGTCACCTAATATCAAAAACATACATATACTAGTTTCCAAAAAACCTCAGTTCAAAACTCCCAACCGGTCAAGTGACCGGTGACCGTCATTCTAGTGTCAAAGGAAGTACACATTGTCCAAACTGATATCTGAGCCCGCCCCCTCTTTTGTAACCAATTCTACTCTACAACAAATAACGTAAATAACAAAAATAGCAAACTACAAAAATGAAGATAGAGAATTTTCCTTAAAATAAAATTTGTTCTTCAAAATTGATTTACATGCATTCATTAATGAAATAATGGGCAAAATTCGCTGCTAATGTAAATATTAACGACGTGAGGGACAAGTAAAAAAAAAAATTTTTGCATATTTTGAAAAAACAAAAAAGTAAAGCAATATGGCGGTTATGTCATCTCATAGAGTACATTTAGTACTATCCCTATCAGAAGTTTAAAGAAAAACACTGGAGCCACGCAATATTCTGCGAAAAATATTAAATTTTCAAAAAATGTACAGGACCTTAAAAAAAGAACTCACTAAGAAGAACATAGTTTTTTTTACTTCAAATAAAATATCTGCAATTTTGTAGTTGGAGGAAGACGCCGAATAAAATTCAAACTTTTGCAAATTTTGAAAATTCAGAATTAAATATCAAATTCGGATCGAAACCACAACGATCAACTTAACAAGTGTATTTTACTCTAATCATACATGAATTGTAAAGAAAACATTTGGAGCCGTTTTCGAGAAAATTTTGAAAATGTCCCAGATTGACAGGAGTTTCTTCAATTTGGAAAAAATCGTTTGCATAGACTAGCGCTAATTTTGTGCACATACACCGGACAGGTAGCCGGACACACAGACGGACGGACGGACGGATGGACGGACAGACAGACGTTTTGTTTTGAATTGGTTTTTCGGTATTAAGGACTTGCGAAATACAAAACAGGAATTTATACAAAAAAAATCCTCTGAGATTCTGGCTTCACATGCTAGGGGATTTTTTTCTTAATATAGAAACTGCATTTATCAACATTTTAGTTATCACAGCCCCGCAAGAAAAGATTTTCTGCCAAAATTCGCCGTTTTTTCGCGCTGGATTACATAACTTTCTCTAGACAAAGTGAAAATGGTTTCAAGTTTTTTCTGTAAATTTTCTCCTCGTATATATCAGACGATGGTAAAAAAAATTGGTGTTAGTCTCATTTTCTACGAAATGTATTTTAGAAAATTTCAAAATTTAAACATTTCAAAACTTCAAAACTGAAGATTGAATTTTTTTACTGTACTGCGTACGCTATATTACGTATTCCATAACGTACATATGTAAATGTACAAGAAATAAATACAGGTACTTTAAGTATTTTGATATGATTTAATTACTCTAAAAAATATTAAGAGGAGAGGATATATGTGGCGAAAGCACACATATGTCGTTATATCGACCATCGTAGGTCTTAAATGACCCACGATTATCTTAAGTGTAACTCTTTCGAAAACAAGTGGTTTTCTTAACTTGTATGGTCTGATTTCGTTATTTCTCTGTTGAAATTGCCCTATAGATGGGAAAAGATACAGTAAGGAACACGAAATTTAAAACATGATCCCCATCTTTTGAAAAGAGCGCTTTGTGATATTCTTTCGGAATAATATTGTGACTTGCAATCCGCGATTGTGTAAGGGGCAGTTGCCTCAAAACGTAAATAATTAAAGAGAGTACACATTGTCCTAACTGATATCTGAGCCCGCCCCCTCTTTTGTAACCAATTCTACTCACACAACAAATAACGTAAGTAGTAAGAAGGGAATATCCCTAGTAGATGATTTCTTACAGCTCCCATGACATCCCGACAGTCGGTGACGGCAACAGAAAGTACAGAACAGAATAGAATAGGATTCTTCACAGTTGTAAGTTACTTATGAAATAATTGAATGTGTATTTCATAGAGAACATCTTCATGTGAGTAATATGTATTAAGGTATTCTACTTAATCTTCTGCTTGATATTAATTGATTTTGTTGAATAATCTCCATTGAACTGAATATATTTTTTCAAGTGTTCCGATAACTTTTGTAGTTTTGTTTAAGGAAATCGCAAAGAGTTTAGGGAAATACTATTCTTGTCTATTATACTTGGCATATCTTCTTCCTTGACAAGGGTTGGGAACCAATGGCCCATGCCAAGACCCAGAACTGCTCTGACTACCTCATTCTAGGTCTGCCTACATCTCTGTAGCCCTTAGGTTTATATAACAGGGCTAACTTTGGTAATCTATTGGGCTCCATCCTGTTTACATGTTGGAACCATTTCTGTTGGTACATATAACATGAATAAGTGTGTTTAATGACCATGTGTATAAATTTAATGAAATTTTGTACATTATTACTGACAATCAAAAAATATATTCACATCAAGGCATAACATGGTAGATTGTATTTCATCGTCATCTTCCAGAAGGCAAAAAGTGCTCTGTTGTTGTCGCCATGATATTCTATTCTCCGATGTTCTCTTCATCCATGTATTATTTGTGAAGTATAGTTCTTCATTTAACTCTTGCTTTTATATGGAAACACACTATTGTAAGTACAGGCAGAACAGTTCCTGGACAATGCCTTCCCTTCTGCAGCTGCATGTATATAAAGGATAACACTAGGGAACACGGTGTTTACCTCCAGAAACGTATAGTGCGCAACATAATCAATTTTATACGTACATTACGAATGTCACAATTAAAACGTCATATCACGTCACAACTAACACGTTTAAATATACCTTATCTTTATACCGCATCATAACATATTTTGCTATTAATGCAAATACTGTAAGAATGCAATACTTTAATTGTACCCTGTAAGAATTTCACTTAGTGTAAATTTTCAAAATATGTAGAATAAATACGTATAAAATCTAACTAAAAATAAAGTAATTGTTCGGTTCATCTACGCGACATTCACGAGATAAGAACAAAATTTGGCTTTTGTGTTGTAATTTTACCTTCTGTATTTCAATATTGCCGTCATTATTCTGTCGTCTGGTAGTCTCGCTCAATTACGAGTAGGCTTTAGTTAGGTTTAGTGGATGTTTTGAAAACAAGTCATGTGACCCATATTTCATATTTCCTACAGCGCATCAATCACCGAAAGGAATTATTTTAGCCTCTTATCTTATCGCAGGTATAAAAGTATGCAACTGTTGGGGTGAAAGATTCTGAATCAGTAGGTGTCATAGGGAACTGTACCCGCAGTGCGCGTGAAACTCGTGCCCCTTCCCTAATTACTCCTTTATTGTGTGGTTTTTGTTTTTTTATTATAACGTTTTAGCCTCACAAATTATATACTGTTATATCCCTGTAATGGTGCTGCTTACCCTTTAAATCTGATTTGCATCTAAAGAAGCAGACGCCTTGATCGGTGAAAAATACCTGTAAATAAAATAGTGTGTTTTGCTGTAAAAATAAGTGTTACGCGGAGTGAAACGTATTATCCCTAATGTGAATAATTATTTGACTGACCGTAATAATTAGGATACCAAATACCATTAGAGATATGGCGAAGTGTTCCTTATTCGTTTAAATTTGTTTGGTCACTACAATTAAATTTTAAAAACTTCTAATAAAAATGAAGGAAGTGCATGCAAAAGAAATGCAAAAAAGCTGGCATGTTGAACACCTAAATTTTTATTTTATGGGAACTGTTTTCTATGTTTTTTCATATTTTCTCATTAATTTTACTCAAATGTTCATAGGATCTTTCCCTTTTTATTGTAACATTTTTAATGTATCTTGACAGTTTATTCAAAGCATTCTGTTCTCCTTCTTTATAAATATTTTACATCGGGGCATGAAAATTATTTTGAATATTTAAGATACACCTAAAATTTGGTAAACCGACTAAAAAGCCACATTTCTTATCACCAACACCGGTATAGATATGCATATACGGAGAAATATATGTAGTATAGGGAAAGTTATGCAATGGTGCGGAAAATCGATTTCGAGATTTTTAACGGATATTCATGTTTTGGGGTCCACTGATTCCGAAAAAAGTGTTTTTTGAAAAACATCCGTCCGTCTGCCCGTCCGTCTGTTCGCCAGCCTGTGAACACCACTAGAGCCTAGTCCATTAGTACGATTTCTTCCAAAATGGATATTCCCCGATCGATTTTGTTCTGCTCGAAGGGCCGCGATTTTGAAAAACTTTTATGAAAATTTTCTTTACTTTACAGAAGCCCTCCGGAAAATTTTAAAAATTTTCTTAAAAAACGGCTCCACATATTTTCTTTGAAATTCTTGTAAGAATCCTTATAAAAGTGGCATAGGTCCGATATCCACGGTCAACTCTGAATTTTCGAAAAATGCAAAAAAATTTGTCTGCGTCTTCCTACAACTACAAAACAGAAGATAGAGATTTTCTTTCATATGAAATTTGTTCTCCATAGTGGGTTCCAATTTTTTTTCAAACTTTTTCAGAGATAGTGCTACAGGCATTCTGTGAGCTGACATTAACATCATATTACTCTATTCTTTTATTTTTCAAAACTTACAAAAATGTAATTATTTTGACCTCTACAGCAACTATCTCTATAATTACCCTCTAAGCCAATCCCTCAAAAATTAATGTCATGTCTATTCATGAAGTGAATGTAACTCAGTGAATTGGTGTTAATTCACCGAACTATGTATCTTTTTCAGATTCCACGGATCAGTTGCAGATTCCACGGACTGCAAAACAGTGTATCGCTGATATCAGAATCCTCTCTATCAGAGAAATTTGTTTCGATTCCACGTAAAAATATTTTTTCCCTTTTTTTGTTTCAAAGTAATGACAATATCTGTTTATACTTATTCGTGATTGATTTGACAAAATATATTTTTTTAATTTAAAATGCTTTTGAGTATAGGTGCAATTTTTGTTTCAGTTTAGAGACAGCTTACATTTTGATGTGCAAGAATAAATAAGCATTTAGTACTGCACTGACTCTTAAAACTAAAAAATCTAATGTTGATATCAGAAAACGTGATAATAATTTTTAAAATAGCACTCTCATATTAGTAAGAGGTATTATTTGTAGAGTTCTAAACAGTTACTAATAGAAGAAAAACATGGTAAAAATAATATTCCTCGCAATTTGTTTCTTCTGGAATTATCTTGAATTATCCTTTGCTTCGAAACAAGACCTCATCAAAAACGTAAGATACATGCAAAGGCAAGAAGAAGAAAGTCACCGTATCAGAACAGAAAACCTAAAGTTCTCCGAGATTGAATCACAAAAGGAATCTACTGTTAAGTATGGTCTCGTATCTTACACATTCGAAATGGATCACTGGTGCAAAAATGGCAGTAAAAGCTTTGATTTTATGCAGCTACACCTAAAATTACTTCACACGGTGAAATCACGTTTGGAATTGGGCTGTACACACACTGCCTTCTACACAAACCTCGTCCATATGGACATGGGCCACAGGAAATTGTTCACCGGTGAGCTAGACATTCTCTCAGAGCCGATATTCATCGGCCTGTCGCTCATCGGGAACCTGAGCATTCTGTACCCGCACGACAGCGACGAGTGGTGCTTCCTGACGGAGGCGCCGCAGCCGTTGACACAGAGCGTGCTGCTGACGGTGTCGCTGAGCATCTGGCTGGCCACGGCCGCCTGCGTGCTGGGCTTCATCGCCGCAGCAGGCCTTGGCTTCGGGCTGAGCTGGGCCGACGCTGCGTTCGCCGTGCTGAGTTGCCTCATCACCGGCGTGTCATCTTCGCCTTTGCGCCGCCTCGAACTCTGGCTGAGCCTGCTCAGCTTCTTCCTCTGGAACTTCATCGGCGGCTCTCTCACGGGCTCCATCGTGGCTCCGGGGCTCGGTAGACAGTTGGAGACGCTGGAGGAAGTAGACGCGGCATTTTCATCGATATTTCCAATGCCGATGATGGAACGAGAATTCGCGGATTTGATTGAATCCCAAAGTGATCTCCACGCATCTTTGGTATCCAAAGTCGATATTCCAGATTACAACTTTAACCCCAAAGAGGAAATCTTTCTTAGTTATGAATCCCTTTCCTACATTTACGAGGTTGAATACGATTCCAGTGGTCGCGGTCTAGTTCAATTGCCTGCATGCCTCTTTTCTCCTTGTTATGTGTCTTTTCCCATTCGAAAAAATTGGCCACAAGCCAGAAGTTTTGATAGGTTGATTCAAATGTCAGTAGAAGCAGGTTTGTTAAAAAAATATAAACAAGAAACTTGTGCACAATATGTATTGCAGTTGGAAAGCAAATTAAGTTTCTGTTCTAAACAGAAAATACAGTTTTCAGATGTACCAGCAAAGCCCGTCGAGGTACGCTCTCTGAAAGAGGCTTTATTCTTTTGGGTAATCGGACTCTCTTGTTCTTTGCTCTGTTTCGTAGTAGAAAATAGCCCTTGTATCTGTCGTGTGACTTCACTTGTGGTAGCTTTTCTTGGGCGTGTTTGGAGATTTATCATAAAGTGAATTAAAAAAGTAAAATCTAAAGTGTAATCACCTTTTGCTATTAACAGTTAACACTTTTTGTTTGTTTGTGAAATCATTGAAATAAAGGCGTCCTCTGTTTTTGCTCCTGGAAACACTGAAATAAAAATATAACCCTTGGTTTTCATTCAATGAAATAATTTTTCGTATATTTATTAGACTTGTTTGTATGATTTGTGTCGTTTCAAATGAATGGCTTATAGAAAATTGGACTACAACTAGTTAGCTATCAATCTTTTGTGTTCTACGTTAACTTAAGATATACGAGTATGCACAAAGAAAAACACATTGTTTTGGTGTTTGCAACGAATTGGTTTTATCTTGCAAGCAAGTAGTATGTTTCACCCTCAAAAATTCATAATGCAAGCTTTTTAGTTGTATGTGGTCTTTTTAATTGAATTTTTAAATTAAAAGTGATAACCTATAATTGACCATATAATTTTTAATATGAATGACTTGCCTAATTATTTTCTTAAAAAAATGCGACATATTTGTAACCTTTAAACAACTATCAAAGAAAAGACGTATGTCTGTAGGTGATGTCTCCCAAAAACGTGCAATGATCAGTTTTTGTCACAAATTCACACAGAAAGCATGTGAGTTTCATGATTCATGGGTAATGCTACGTCATGCGCGTGGTTTTGAACGGAGAAATCATGGAAAATTCTCGATCAGAACAGTAGACCCTTGAATTATCTTCCAGCTAGCGTCTGAATTCAACCTACTGCTGTTACTAGTGTCGAAAATCGTGTCACTATCCGGAGTCTAAGCCAAAGACCTCACGATCAGAGGATCGGCAATGACATCAGTTGATAGAGGCCCTGAAGAGACATCGCAGCCAAGTTCCGAAAGGTCTGCGTTTTATAGCATTTTCTTTCGTAATGCGATAAAAGACTTACCACTTTTTTCACGTAAACACATCATTTCACATTTTAGTTTCTCGTTATGGAATAGAGATAATTTTATGTAATGCTGCGCGAAAAAATGGCACATGTTTGGCGTGAATGTTTGGCAGGAAAACTCTTATTACAAAGCCCCGCTAACGATAAAGTAGATAAATACATTTGGTACATTTAGAAACAAAATCCTCTATCACATGATGTAGCCAGAATCCCTGAAGGTCCTTGATAGTGAAAAACTGAATGACGGCATAATGTCTCTCTGTCCGTGTGTCTGTCCGTCTGCCCGTCTGTCCGTGTGTCCGTCCCTCTCTCCGTCCGTCCGTCCGTCCGTCTGTCCGTCCGTCTGTCCGTCCGTCTGTCCGTCCGTCGGTCCGCCCGTCTGTCCGTCCGTCGGTCCGCCCGTCCGTCTGTCCGTCCGTGTGTCCGTCCGTCTGTCCGTCCGTCCGTCTGTCCGTCCGTCTGTCCGTCCGTCTGTCCGTCCGTCTGTCCGTCCGTCTGTCCGTCCGTCTGTCCGTCCGTCTGTCCGTCGGTCTGTCTGTCCGTCCGTCTGTCCGTCCGTCTGTCTATCCGTCTGTCCGTCTGTCTGTCTGTCCGTCTGTCTGTCTGTCCGTCTGTCCGTCTGTGTGTCTGTCCGTCCGTCTGTCCGTCCGTCTGTCCGTCCGTCTGTCCGTCCGTCTGTCCGTCCGTCCGTCCGTCCGTCTGTCCGTCCGTCCTTGAACAAGGCCAGCACCTACACTGTTTGTCACAGTCCGTAGTTCCTCTTTTCTGTGTTTTTTTTTATTTTGAGCAGGTGTCAAGCAAGTGATATCTTTTCCCTGAAGTGTGGCATCCAAATCTCTTACGTAAGTCACAAAAATTACAACAGTTAAAGAGATATTTAATCTGTAGCGCAGGTTATAAGTTAACGTTTTAAAATACAACATTGAGAGCGTATATTCTTTTCAATAAATACAAAAATTAAGAAAAATCCCTTTAAAGTACTCACTGAAGTTCACCAACTAAATGAAATCTTTGACATAATAATCACCATGAAATCACCAGCAAAGAAACACAAGAATCATAACGAAATAACATTTTTTGAAAAATAATTAACATAAACAATACACAGTTTCTATTCACATTTCTATTTACATTTATTTCTATTTACATTTAAAACATTGTATTAAAAAAAATTCAACTACTATGCAGTCAAATAACTTCTACACTATTAACATCAAAAGTTGTGATGAGTCTTAGAAATTGTCAATAAGTATTTAAGTTCAAGAATTCTTATAACTATTTTAAAAGTTTTGCAAGGTCAAACAATTGAATTGTTCATTTATGAACTTTCTTAAATAAAAAAGGAGACGTAATTAATGACGCGTACTTTGTTTCACACTGTTCAGTAATTTCAGGAATTTTATAGTACACAATTGCAATAAATTCTGAACATTTAAATTTCGGATTTCAGTTACGACACCCAAATGGGTTCCTACTGAATACATTAGCATATGACCGAGATTATGTATCAGAACGATATCTTCATCGACATGTTGGTAACAAATCAGAACGATGTCTTCATCGTTCTGATTCATTATCAACGATCATATATTATACGTACTTTGTCGTAATTTTGTGTAAAAAAACGGACGAGAAAGTAATTGTTTTTTTCTCACCAGTTGTACTACACTCCATACAACGTCCACAATGTTTTAACAGTTTTTGAAGTTATATAAATACGTAAATGTTGCGTCGTAATTTTCGCAGTTCATTGCCATTTGAACTCATTCCTACAAGCTCCAAGCTCTTTGATTTTAGCATTATATTAGCATGTGACTTGAGACGTACTAATAGATACAGCATTTCGTCACCACGGATCGTGTACAACATCTTTGACTCTGTGCAATACATTGTTCAACGCACATTGCTTTATAAGACATGCCTTTCTCTTCAAATTATAAAAGTGTGGAGGACTCCTGAAACTGGAGGACTCGGTTACCTGAATGAAAACGTGTTAGCTGTTTTCTTTATAAGACATACATTTCGATGCACGGAGATCGGATTTTGCGACCTTATACTTAGTGGGCCTCAGAGGTCCGGTCTTAATAAAACGCTAATTTTGGGCTGAGATGAAGAAGTAATGAATGCAATGATACTTATTACTCAATAAACTTGTATTTTAACCTTTTAATGTATAATAAGGCATTTTACACATTTTATTTTCAACAATAGTAGAGAATACTGTTTTTTTGATGTTATAGTAAAAGTTTATTTACGCACATAAAGCACAGTGATATTGTTTTTGTCTTTTTCGAAGAGGCATAAATAGCTTTTGAAAATAATGTCCTGCATAGAAAGAATTTATAACAATTTTACCACGTTATTAACATAACACATATTAACATGTTTTTTGAAGATTATGAACGCATTTAAAGCACCACCGTCAAACGTGTCTTAAAATAATCTCATTGGTCATTGACAAGTATGTCTTCATGATGTATAATTGTCGATGTTTTGATCCGTAAGGTCAACTCTAACCTTTCATTTTGAAATCGGCAAGAATAATTGATGGTTTCTTGTTTGTCATCAGTTGGTCTTTGTCCTGATGTATTACGCTAAGAAAATAAATAATTTTATTGTTTGGGCTTGTATGGTACAAAAAACAGATTTCTATTGCGTAACTTTAGAACATAATTATCTCGCATTATAATCTCGCATTTCAGATGGTATTTCCTGTGTGATAACTCGTAATGTCAGCTTCTTCTTCATTAGAAATTTTCCTAGGAAAATGCAGATAAAAGTTGTCACCAGAAACTCTTAGAAACTCAAAAATGTTATCAGTTGTAACATTATAACCATAAGTGAATAATAACTGTACCAAATCCTTCACCCATTTTGATGCAATATCTTAGGAAACAGGCTCATTTTTAGTTTTTCCATAATAAATTTTGCCATTTAGTGTAAATACGTTCCTAGAAAACCAACACAAAAATGTCTTTATTCCATATTTATGTGGTCACGATTTATGGCTCTTGGCAAATAAATAATGAAGTCTGGGATGATAAGAAATAAATTCCAACAACATAAAAGTGTTTCTTTTCGCGTTAAAGGAAAAGATACGTTAAAGGAAAACAGATTACCGGGCCTCGCAGGCCCACTTAGTGGAAAGCACGACTACCTTCAGAAAAATTGAAAAATATTGAAAAAAATCATGGATCACTAGTCCATTCTTTACCATAAGAAAAGAAATATAACAACAGAGGATGTCACGAAACGAGACACCTGCAATGTTAACGGAAAAATATTTACAGCATTAAGAAACACGGCTGGGTTTTTGAGGCTCACTTAACTGCATTAAAGTGCATTAAATGTATTGGAGTTAGTGTATTGGTTTCAAGAACACTCACTAACGTAATTTGCTTTCCTTTCCAAAATACTTTAGTTTTCCTTCAAAAGTCTGACACAGTACTGTTTACAACAAACAAAGATGTAGATCAAGGTAGAGAAATTCTACAATCATCGTTAGATACATTTATAAATTGGTGCTCAAAATGGCAAATAAAAATAAACCCCACTAATTCACAACCCAAGATATTTACGCTACGACGACTTAAAATGCCAAACCCACTAATCATTAAAAATGTAAATTTAAAATGGATCAAAAAAGATCAACCAGTAAGAAATTTAGGAGTATTTCTCGACCAAAAACTAACGTGGAAGTATCACATTAAAGAAATAGCTAATAAAACATACGTGAAAATTGCAAAACTATATCCACTTATAAATAACCACTCAAGACTAAGCATAGAAAATGGGATAACTACGAATATATTCAAATTCACTCGTATATTCAAATCCATTATCAGACCATCGCTTACTTACGCCTGCCCAGTCTGGGGTGGAGCCGCAAAAAGTAATTTGGAGAAAATTCAGGTAGTTCAAAACAAATTTTTAAGACGCATAATTAAAGCACCATGGTACGTGTCAAATAGACAAATTAGAAACGAGTTGAACATAGAAAATATAACTACTTACATTAGTAAACTATCAGCAAAATTTTTTGAAGCATTACCAGAAGCAGAATGCGTTAAAAACTTCAATCTAGGACGATCAGCAGAAGACATAAAAATTATTTCAAGGTTCCCCAAGGACAAACTACGCCCTCCATAAACATTCAAATAAGAAAGCAAATTGAATAAAGAAAATGATAAACTTACAGACATTACATTCAATGATAGAATACTACAAATTCAAAATGAAGTTTAAAAAAAAATAAAAAATTTCAAACACTAAATCGTAACAAAGTGAGAGGGAGCTTCAAATAAATGAACTCCCCGCCTGCCTATGCCCTAACCCTGTTCTAGTGTTAAATAATTAAAAGCTCTGTAAAATCAATGGATTGAACAGACAGAAAATAAAGCTGCAACATTTTTCAAAGTAAAAATTTTCTATTGTCTGTGTAATCTAAATAACGATCCAGTTAGTTTAAATCTGTATTTTTAGTGATAGAAATATTCGTTTGATTCAATTATTAAGAACATTCCGTTTTCAATTACTTTGTCAACGACACTTTTCTAACTATTCACGAACTTTATGATCACAAATGTACACACACGTTCTAAACCTCTCGTTTCAGGACTAATAAACATCCAGTAATCCTAGCAAAGTTCATCGTCGTAGAAGTCAGATGGTGTGGATCCCTCAACTTCCCCGTTTGTGTAAGGCCGCTTGGAAATGCTTCTTTTAGGAACATCTGATTCATATACAAGAACAAAATCATCAACGCAAACCTAACAACTCTCGAGTACAAGAAATGCAGGATCTGTTGCATTGATGAGGTGTTTCAGGACGAGCATTTGTATACGAATATTTACATATTTTACATATTACATATTTATTTACATACGAATATTTACATATTTACATATTTTATATTATTTTACTAGTCAATAAATCGAAAATGCCATAAAGAGAATTAAACTATAGTTTTAATTGTAGTAGATATAAATTCAAATGGTTTTATGTTGAACTATTTAAAGGGCTGCCGGATCTGTAGGGCGCCTTCCCCAATCACGTTATGAGACATTTTCCAATTACTTTGTGCTAATTAAATTATTGTGAAGAGTTATCGTAATTGATTATTGTATATTACTCGGATATATTTTCGACGTTTTAACTTACGCATAGAATAGTTGTTGCCGCTAATGATGTCAACTGTTTTTAAAATGATCTAAATTAAACAACATTAATAAGTTTTTAATTATCGCGTGAAAAAAGGCAAAATCAGGGATTGAATATATTTACGGAATTTCAACACGTACGACTTGGGGCCGCATTGAAAATGTTGAGATTCCCCCGCCCCCCCACTGTGTATGTGCACTTATGTGAATTCTACACACATTGTAATAATACTTCAATTTAATTTCGAAAACAATGCGCGGGTGTCATCTGTTCTAGAGTGTATTCATTTTTTGACGGTCCTTGTATATAGATAATTTGTGACTTATAATAAGGGCGCAATCGATACGCAGGGTGTACGTTCGTATTTGAAAATTATTACAACAAAGACACCGAATAGTTATTTATCATACTAATGGTAAATGTAACATTTTATATGACGAGTAGGAAAGTTTGTGACTTGAGACCGAGTGTTGCAATCTTACGAGCAAATCACTTTTACTAGGTGTGCCATGCACTATTTTTAGACCTTACTGTCTTGTCTTTTATTTTAATTCAGGTACAAAAATCACGTTAGTTCAGTTGTAGCTGATCAGATGAAACTATGTTCTTTCCTTCGATGCATTCACAGTTTTATCTCATCATTTGACCATCGTCTCATTTTAGCACTAGTGCGTGTCCTAAACGTAAACGCTTTTACTAGTGGCTGTTTAAAACAGTTAACCTTTCTAGATTCAATGTCTATACAGTATGTAGTTTTTGCGCAATCTTGTGTGCAATATGTGCAATTTTAAAAAATAGAGAAAACAAGATTTTTTTCAAAAACCGCTCCAAATTTTTTCTCTATACTTTTCGTAGGGATAGTGCTAAATGGAATATATGAAAATACGTGGCAACCGTAATGCTGTATTCTTTTGTTTTTTCAAAAAATTACAAAAACGTTATTTTTATTTGTCTCCCACATTGTCAATACATTCATTAACGGCGATTTGTTCACATTATTATATTTATGAGACGTGTGCTTTAAATAATGTCATATAAAGTTTCTCGAAAACTCAAAACTTTTTCTGTGAAAACTATCTCAAAATTCCGCATTTTCAGAAACGCTCAAAGGCGATTTCCTCATAAATCCTCCAAATGTTTTTCTCCAAACTTTTAGAAACGGATAGTGCTAATTGCATTCTTTAATATGACGTGAAGTTCATTTTAGAGCATTTTTGTTTCTAAAGAATTACACAAATCTAATTTTTTGAATGATCTCTTGCACCATTAATATGCATTTTGTAAATGGTATGGAAGCAAATGACTTCTAATGAGGTTTTTCGAAAACTCAAAACTTTTCTGTGAAAAAAAGCTACAAATTTCGCATTTCTAGTAGGGCTTACACGCCAATTTCTTAAAAACGGCTCAAGATATTTCAATGAAAATTGTCAATTCGGACGAGGATTTACTGTTCTTTAATGTTCTAAAATTATTAATTCCACTCTACTATTAGGTAACCAAAATATTAACAAAATGTTAAAAAATGGTTTTTGGGAGGCGATAGATGACAGCTAGCAAGAGTCTGGCTACTCCAAATAGTTAGTCGAGACCAAATGAAATAGAAAAGTAATATGGGAAAGTCTGTGCCATCTGTAGCGCCACTAGTTTATTTTTTATTCAGTTATTATATAACAGAAAATGTTAAAAATTGTTTGGTAAATTATGAATATTCCTTAGATTTTGCGGAAACGCAGCCTTTGTTGCTTCTGGGCTAAGCTGTTACTGAAGTTATTATTTTAACAGATTAGTGGTGCCGCAGAATCGCACAGACATCCTCGCACTAGTTTCCTAATCCCTTTAGTCTTGACTAGCTTTTTGGTACTGCATCCCCTCGTCTCAGCGAACTCAGCGTGCAGTCCTCCTAGCGCTCTCACGTCCCAGAGTCTCTTCAGACTTTCGGCCACAAAACGACATGTTTTTCACGTTTCTCAATTCTTCCCTGCCCTAATAGTAACGGACTGCTATACCCAAATTCGCGGGTACGAACCCGATCGAAGCCGTGGATTTTTAGGGGCGAAAAAATCCTTCGTATGCCTTCCTTCGGAGGGGAAGTAAAGCCGGCTGTCCCATGTTAGTAGATTTACTTCCATGTAAAAGATCCTCAAGCCTAAATGACGCCTCTGAGCTAAATTCAAAATCGCCTTTTTCGTCGCCCTAGAAATACCTTCTTTCTCCGCTAGTTGGTGAAAGGAGCGTAGCGGAATTTGTGTGGTCAGACGGAAGAGCAGGCCTCATGGCCTGAGTCTCGCCACGTAAAATAAGGCTTCAATTCAATTCAATTCAATTCTAATAATACAAATGAAATGTGTCAGAAAATTACAGCAAAGTAACAGATATTCTTGTGTGAAAAGGGTATAGCCGAAACAGAGGCTGAAAAGTAACCCCAAATCAAATCGATAATCACGATACTCGTATGAAAGAGAATAATAAATGTAATATATTTCAAAAAAATCAGCCTCCTACTGCACTCTGTTGCAGAGATGAAATGAAAAATGAGATTTTCATGATTTATTTTATTCTCAGCGTCTACTGCATGTACCAGGCTTGGAAAATTGCAGATATGAGGAATTTAAGTAAATTTTAAGGTATTTTTGTCAATAAATTTCATCGCCAAATTCAAATTGAAAAAATCAATAAATTTTTGAAATTGTATTTCGACGTGATTGTTAATTAAACTAGTGGTGAAACAGAATGGCACAGTCTTTCCCGTATTAGTTTTCTATTTCCTAGCTAGCTAATCGGAATTGCCTCATACTCTTGCCAGCTGGAATCTATCGCCGCCTGAAGTACATTTTTTCGACATTTTTCTATTTTTAAGTTTTCTAATGGTAGAACGTAATATTTTATAAAATATTTAAATAAAAATTATAAAATACTTTCAGAATATTAAAGAAAAACAAAACCTCGTCCTAAATGGCAATTTTCTTTTATCAATTTGAAGTCGTTTTTAAGACAATGGTGTTTAAGTGCTCCTAAAAATGCGAAATTTAAAACTCTTATTCTCAGAAAATTTTTAAGTTGTCAAAAAACTTCATTTGAAGCACTTATACTCACAAATACAATAATATTTACAAATTGCTCATAGTGTGCATAATAAAGATGTGAGAGATCTTTCAAAAAATTATTTGTGTAATTTTTTAAAAAAACAAAAAATACCACAAAAACAACTTTATCTTATATTAAATAGTGCAATTAGCACCATCTGTTCCAAACATTTGAAGAAAAAATTTGTAGCCATTTATCAGAAAATCGCGTTTGAGCGTTTCTGAAAATGCGGAGTTCGAGCTAGGTTCCACAGAAAGCGGTTGAGTTTTCGTGAAACTTTACTGGATATTATTTAAAACACATGCATTCATTAATAAAATAATAGGCAAAATTCACCGCTAATGCAAATATTAACGACGTGACAGACAAGTCATAAAAATTAATTTTTGCATATTTTGAAAAAACAAAAAAGTAAAGCAATATGGCGTTTCTGTCATCTCATAGAGTACATTTAGTACTATCCGTCTCAAAAGTTTAAAGAAAAAATTTGGAGCCGTAATTGGGGAAATTTAGTTTTTGTTGTTGTTTTTAAATTCCACATATTCCACGCAATATTCTGCAAAAACTATTAAATTTTCAAAAATGTACAGGACCTTAAAAAAAGAACTCACTAAGAAGAAGAAATTTTATTTAAAGTAAAAATATCTATCTGCAATTTTGTAGTTGGAGGAAGACGCCGAATAAAATTCAAACTTTTACAAATTTTGAAATTTCAGATTGACAGGGGTTTCTTCAATTTGGAAAAAATCGTATGCATAGATAAGCGCTAATTTTGTTCACATACACCGGACTGACCGCCGGACACACAGACGGACAGAAAGAAAATCCCACATTGACAGGGGTTTCTTCAATTTAGAAAAAATCGTATGCATAGAATAACGCTAATTTTGTTCACATACACCGGACTGACAGCCGGACACACAGACAGAGAGACAGACGGACGGACGGACGGACAGACGTTTTGTTTTGAATTGGTTTTTCGGTATTAAGGACTTACGAAATACAAAACAAGGATTTGTACAAAACAAAAAAAATTCGTCTCGGATTCTGGCTTCACGTGGTGGGGGATTTTTTTCTTAATATAGAAACTGCATTTACGTTATCACAGCCCCGCAACGAAATATTTTATGCCAAAATTCTCCGTGTTTTCGCGCAGAATTACATAACTTTCTCTAGGGAAAGTAAAAAAGGTTTAAAAGTGTTTTCTGTAAATTTCCTCCTCTTATATATCAGAGGACGGTAAAAAAATTGGTGTTAGTCTCATTCTCTACGAACTGTATTTTAGAAAATTTCAAAATTTAAACATTTCCAAACTTCAAAACTGAAGTTGGAATTTTTTTACTGTACTGGGTACGCTATATTACGTATTCCATAACGTACATATGTAAGTGTACAAGAAATAAATAAAGGTACTTTATGTATTTTGATATGATTTAAATACTCTAAAAAATATTAAGAGGAGAGGATATTTGTTGCGAAAGCACACATATGTCGTTATATCGACCATCGTAGGTCCTAAATGACCCTCGATTATCTTGAGGGTAACTCTTTCGAAAACAAGTGATTTTCTTAACTTGTATGGTCTGATTTCGTTATTTCTCTGTTGAAATTGCCCTACAAACGGGAAAAGATACCGTAAGGAACACAAAATTTAAAACATGCTCCCTATGTTTTGAAAAGAGCGCTTTGTGATATTCTTTCGGAATAATATTGTGACTAGCAATCCGCGATTGTGTAAGGGGCAGTTGCCTCAAAACGTAAATATTTAAAGAGAGTACACATTGTCCTAACTGATATTTGAGCCCGCCCTCTCTTTTGTAACCAATTCTACTCACACAACAAATAACGTAAGTAGTAAGAAGGGAATATCCCTAGTGGATGATTTCTTACAGCTCCCATGACATCCCGACAGTGGGTGACGGCAACAGAAAGTACAGAACAGAATAGAATAGGATTCTTCACAGTTGTAAGTTACTTATAAAATAATTGAATGTGTATTTCATAGAGAACATCTTCATGTGAGTAAAATGTATTAAGGTATTCTACTTAATCTTCTGCTTGATATTAATCGATTTTGTTGAATAATCTCCATTGAACAAAATATATTTTTTCAAGTGTTCCGAGAACTTTTGTAGTTTTGTTTAAGGAAATCGCAAAGAGTTTAGGTAAATACTAGTTTAGTCTATTATACTGCGCATATCTTCTCCCTTGACAAGGGTTGGAAACCAATGGCCCGTTGTGAGATTCAGAACTACTCTGACTACCTCATTCTAGGTCTGCCTACATCTCTGTAGCCCTTAGGTTTATAAAACAGAGATCACATTGGTAATCGCTGTAAAAATAAGTGTTGCATGGAGTAAAACCTATTATCCCTAATGTGAATAATTATTTGACTCACCATAATAATTAGGATACCAAATACCATTAGAGATATCGCGAAGTGTTCCTCATTCGGTTAAATTTGTTTGGTCGCTATAATTAAATTTTAAAAACTTCTAATAAAAATGAAGGAAATGAAGCAGGGGCTGGCATGTTGAACACCTAAATTCTATATTTAATGGGAAATGTTTTCTACATTTTTCATATTTTCTCATTAATTTTACTCAAATGTTCATAGTCTCTTTCCCTTTTTATTGTAAAATTGTTTGTAAAATTGTATCTTGACAGTTTATTTAAAGCATTCTGTTCTCCTTCTTTATAAATATTTTACATCGGGGCATGAAAATTCTTTTGAATATATAAGATACACGTAAAATTTGGTAAACTGACTAAACTGCCACCTTTCTTATTACTAACACCGGTATACATATGCATATACGGAGAAATGTAGTATATGGAAAGTTATGTAATTGTGCGGAAAATCGATTTCGCGATTTTAACGGATATTCAAGTTTTGGGGTCCCCTGATACCGAAAAAAGTGTTTTTTTGAAAAACTTCCGTCCGTTTGTCCATCCGTCTGTGCACGAGCCTGTGAACACCATTAGAGCCTAGACCATAAGTACGATTTTTACCAGAATGGATGCAAGTGTCAGTGGCAAGTCCTTTTCAATTAGCTTTTTTTAAATTTTCACTGAATGTTTGCCTTAGACGAATTCTCTCTATCAGCTGTATTTTTATTGATTAAATTACCTTCGAATTCGTGTACAGTATGTTAGTTTTTTCCTCTCGACAAGGGATTGTTCCAAATTTCTCATAATTTCAACGAATTGTACGATTGCTCGTATGGATGCAAACATTACGTTATCCTTTATTTACGACATTCACCCAAACCATAATTACCCTCTCAGCAAATCCCTCAAAATAAATGTCACTCTATTCATGAAGTGATTGTAACACAGTGAATTGGATGTTTAATTCACCGAAGTATGTATCTTTTTCAGATTCCACGGATCAGTCGGCGATATTGCTGTATACGATATTGCGGTATCGCTGATATCAGAATCCTCTCTATCAGAGAAATTTGTTTCGATTCCACGTAAAAATATTTTTTCCCTTTTTTGTTTCAAAGTAATGACAATATCTGTTTATACTTATTCGTGATTGATTTGACAAAATATATTTTTTTAATTTAAAATGCTTTTGAGTATAGGTGCAATTTTTGTTTCAGTTTAGAGACAGCTTACATTTTGATGTGCAAGAATAAATGGGCATTCAGTACTGCACTGACTCTTAAAACTAAAAAATATAATGTTGATATCATAATACAAGATAATTAATTTGAAAATAGCACTATCATATTAGTAAGAGGTATTTTTGGTAGAGTACTAAACAGTTACTAATAGAAGAAAAACATGGTAAAAATAATATTCCTCTCAATTTGTTTCTTCTTGAATTATCTTGAATTATCCTTTGCTTCGAAACAAGACCTCATCAAAAACGTAAAGACTACATGCAAAGGCAAGAAGAAGAAAGTCACCGTATCAGAACAGAAAACCTAAAGTTCCCGAGATTGAATCACAAAAGGAATCTACTGTTAAGTATGGTCTCGTATCCTACACATTCGAAATGGATCACTGGTGCAAAAATGGCAGTAAAAGCTTTGATTTTATGCAGCTACACCTAAAATTACTTCACACGGTGAAATCACGTTTGGAATTGGGCTGTACACACACTGCCTTCTACACAAACCTCCTCCGTATGGACATGGGCCACAGGAAATTGTTCACCGGTGAGCTAGACATTCTCTCAGAGCCGATATTCATCGGCCTGTCGCTCATCGGGAACCTGAGCATTCTGTACCCGCACGACAGCGACGAGTGGTGCTTCCTGGCGGAACCACCGCAGCCGTCGACACAGAGTGTGTTGGTGACGGTGTCGCTGAGCATCTGGCTGGCCACGGCCGCCTGCGTGCTGGGCTTCATCGCCGCAGCAGGCCTTGGCTTCGGGCTGAGCTGGGCGGACGCTGCGTTCGCCGTGCTGAGCTGCCTCATCACCGGCGCGTCCTCCTCGCCTTTGCGCCGCCTCGAACTCTGGCTGAGCCTGCTCAGCTTCTTCCTCTGGAACTTCATCGGCGGCTCTCTCACGGGTTCCATCGTGGCTCCGGGGCTCGGTAGACAGTTGGAGACACTGGAGGATGTAGACTGCGGCATTTTCAATCGATATTTCCAATACCGAATATGGAGCAAGAATACGTGAAGTTGATTGAATCCCAAAGTGATGTCCACGCCTCTTTAGTTTCCAAATTGGCTACTCCAGATTACGACTTTAATTCCAAAGAAGAAATCTTTCTTAGTTATGAAACCCTTTCGTACATTCACAAGGTTGAATTACATTATGGTGGTCGCGATGTGGCTCAATTGCCTGCGTGCCTCTTTTCTCCGTGTTATGTGGCTTTCCCTGTAAGAAAAAATTGGCCTCAAGCCAGACGTTTCGAAAGGTTGATTCAAATTTCAGTAGAAGCAGGTTTGTTGACAAAGTATAAACAAGAATCTTGTGCACAATATGTATTGTACGCAAACAGCAAATTAAGTTTCTGTTCAAAACACGAAATACGGCCTTCAGATGGACCAGCAAAACCTGTCGAGATGACCTCTCTGAGAGAGGCTTTATTCTTATTGGCAATCGGGCTGTCTTGTGCTTTGCTCTGTTTCTTAATGGAAAATAGTACTTACATCTGTCACGTGACTTCAGTTGGGTTTGCTGTTCTTCGGCGTGTTTGGAGGTTTTTCTTAAAGTGTAGTCACCAATGGCTTTTGAAGATAAAATGTTTTTGCTTTTGTAATCACTAAAATAAAAATATTACACTGGGTTTACATGGGATGAAATTATATGTTGTATAAGTATTTGGCTTGTGTATGATATGTGTCTTTGCAAATGAATGACCTTGGAAAGTTTGAACTACAACTCGTTAACTATCAATTTTACGCGTTCTACGTTACCCTTAGTTTTGTACATGAAGAAAAACACCCTGATTTACTGTTCGCAACGATTTTTGTTTGTCTTGGTAGCAAGTAGTATGTTTCACTTTCAGGAATTCTTTATGTATGTATGTATGCTCTACTGATGTATGTTGTTATTTGTTTGTTTAATTATTACTCTTGTGTGTATGATTTGTGTCGTTGCAAATGAATGGCGTATGGAAAATTGGACTACAACTCGTTAGCTATCAATCTTTTACGTTCTACGTTAACCTAAGATATATGAGTATGCACGAAGAAAATCACGTTCATTTTCTGTTTGCAACGAATTTGTTTTATCTTGCAAGCAAGTAGTATGTTTCACCTTCAAGTATTCATAATGTAATCTCTTCAGATGTATGTGGTCTTTGTAACTGAATTTTTAAATTAAAAGTATTAAACAATAATTTACTTCATTGTGAGTTTTCGTATGAATCAGTAGCCTAATTCATTGTTTCAAAAATGCGGCATATTTGTAAACTTTAAATAAACTACCAAGCAAAAGATGTACGAGTATAGGCGGTAAAACTTCTCAAAATCAGCTTGCGTCACTTACACACACATACACAGAGAAAGCATGGGATTTTCATCCAGGAGGTATCCTTTGTTGAAGACGGACGTGAGTTTTGGAAAACTAGTGCCGTTTGTAGCATAACTTCGGATAAGAGAATGTATTCGACTCCTGACTGTACTATTTTTGTCATATCAGTACCTTTCACGACTACATATAAGATTTTGACTTTAGCCATTGGATAACTTACTGCCATTCTGAAACATTTTTTTCTGCTTCTCCTTTCATACTACTTTTTCTTCTTGTTCTTCTTAATAAGTGTTCACCATACTGCAATTATCGTAACTTTGGCCCGGACAGGAATCATCTGTTGACGGTTTTATCCAATCGGGAGCTTGAACGTCACCATAGTTACGTCACTGTCGCGAAATATAAGCTACCGATTGGATGGGAGCGAAACAGCTGATTTCTGTCAGGGCAAAGTTAGGAAAATCGCAGTATAATTATCGACTTTGTTGGCTACTTGTGGAATGTTTACGTTAATAGAAGAAGGAATGAGGAATGTGAAGTGTAGTCGGCGTCTCATTTCCATCACCGCCCCAAAACCTCAGATTTCGATTCATACACACACACACAAACACGCATTCAGAAAGCACAGGCTTTTCATTCCTGAGGTATCTTTGGTGCGCACGCGTACGTGACTGCGAGCAAAGAAGCAGAGGTCCTCCATGCACGCTCTTCGCGGCTCCGGGCCCGCGGGCGCGGCGCGAAACGAGGAGCGAAGTGCACGCGTCAGCCGCCAGGCAGCGCTCGCGTCGCTCCTGAGAGCACTTTCGCAGCCTCCTTGCGAACAATGACGCGGGCGGGCGGGCGGGCGCGCGCTTCAGACGTGGACCGCGTGTGAGAACGCGAGGGGTGGGGGAGGACGAGACGGGGCGAGGCGAGGCGTGGTGGAACCGGACGAGGCGGGACGGCACGGCACGTGGTGTGGCGGAGCGAAGCTGGGCGTGGCGGGGCGATGCGGAATGAGACGTGGTGTGGCGGAACGAGGTAAAGCGGGGCAAGGAGGGACGGGATGAGGCGGGACGGGACGAGGCGAGACGGGACGAGGTGAGACGGGACGAGGCGGGACGGGACGAGGCGGGACGAGACGAGGTGGGACGGGACGAGGCGGGACGGGACAAGGTGGGACGGGACGAGGCGGGACGGGAGGAAACGTGACAGTTCGGGACGTGGTGAGGCGGAACGGAGGTGGCCAGTCGGGACGCATGCATTACACTCACCATGCAACTATTGACCGAAGAGTTAACCCTTTGCACTCGTAAGCCACGAGCACAGTACACCTCATACAGTTCGTACGGTATATCTGAGATGCCACGCGAATAATGGCTACTAAGCCCCTATCAGTACGTCATGTGACACGTCCTACAACTCGTAGGGCATGTGTGAGATGCCACACCAAAATCCCTCAATTAACTCACAGATCATGCTACAGATGCCCACGAATTTTCCTGGTATGTAAAATAAATGTTTCATTGTTGGGTTGGTAAAATAAATGTTTCATTCTACTATTCTACTTTTAAACAATGTTGACGCAATAATATGAAAACGAGCTGGGAAGGGGGAATGCCGAGTATCGGCTTTGAGCTGATCAGCCTTTTTCCATTGTCATCAGAGACATGCCTTACCAGTTGTAAGACCTCGCAGTGCTCAAAATCTCCAACGGCAGAGTACATTCATGGGTAGCATTTCCCACATGCCCTACAAGTGTAAAGGTTTAAAACGCCTGTCATCAAAAAAGCACAAACGTCATCAATTAATCTGTCAATCAAGGCCACGGCCACAGCCAAATCCAAGCAGCCCGCATGCCCCCCCCCCCCCCGCCATCATCATATCCCGTCTGTCTACGTCTCCACCTTCTCACTCCGCCCCAGCCCATTCCCCGCCCCCGCCCCGGACGTCGCCTCCGCCCGCGCCGCCGGGTCTTCGCCCGCGGGCGCACGATACGCCGGGGGTCACGGGTTCCCAACCCGCGCGCGCGGTCGGGCGGTCGGGCGGGCGGGCGGTGACTCCCAGCGCGCGATGAGCAGTCGTGACGCGGGAATCGATACCATTCGGAATCGATCTCCGCAGAAACAAAAGACGGCCGAGAGTCGCGCGCACGAACGTGCGTTCGCGGAGCTCAGACGGCACTGCCCCCCCCCGCGCCCGCCGCGCCCGCCGCCCACGCCGCCACCCACCGCCCCGCCGCCCCACCGCCCCGCCGCCCCGCCGCCCGCCGCCCCGCCGCCCCCCCCGCCTCGCCGCCCCCGCCGCCCCCGCCGCCCCCCGCCGCCCCCGCCGCCCCCGCCGCCCCGCCGCCCACGCCACCCCGCCGCCCCGCCGTCCCGCCGCCCCGCCGCCCCGCCGCCCCGCCGCCCCGCCGCCCCGCCGCCCGCCGCCCCGCGCCCGCCGCCTCGCCGCCCCCGCCGCCCCCGCCGCCCCCGCCGCCCCCGCCGCCCCCGCCGCCCCCGCCTCCCCCGCCGCCCCCCGCCGCCCCCCGCCGCCCCGCCGCCCCCGCCGCCCACGCCGCCCCCCGCCGCCCACGCCCCCCCCGCGCCCCCGCCGCGCCCGCCGCCCCCGCCCGCACCGCCGCCCCCGCCGCCCCCGCCGCCCCCGCCGCCCCCCGCCCGCCCCCGCCGCCCCGCCGCCCCGCCGCCCCGCGCCCCGCCGCCCCGCCCGCCCCCCCGCCCCGCCGCCCCGCCGCCCGCCGCCCCGCCGCCCCGCCGCCCCCGCCGCCCCCGCCCCCCCCCGCCCCCGCCCGCCCCCCGCCGCCCCCGCCGCCCCCCGCCGCCCCCGCCGCCCCCGCCCGCCCCCGCCCGCCCCCGCCGCCCCCGCCGCCCCCGCCGCCCCCCGCCCCCCCGCCCCCCCGCCCCCGCCCCCGCCGCCCCCGCCGCCCCCGCCGCCCCCGCCGCCCCCGCCGCCCCGCCGCCCCCGCCGCCCCCGCCGCCCCCGCCGCCCCCGCCCCGCCCCCGCCGCCCCCGCCGCCCCCGCCGCCCCCGCCCGCCCCCGCCGCCCCCGCCGCCCCCGCCGCCCCCGCCGCCCCCGCCCCCGCCCCCGCCGCCCCCGCCGCCCCCGCCGCCCCGCCGCCCCCGCCCGCCCCCGCCGCCCCCGCCGCCCCCGCCCGCCCCCGCCGCCCCCGCCGCCCCCGCCGCCCCCGCCCGCCCCCGCCGCCCCCGCCGCCCCCGCCGCCCCCGCCGCCCCCGCCGCCCCCGCCGCCCCCCCGCCCCCGCCGCCCCCGCCGCCCCCGCCGCCCCCGCCGCCCCCGCCGCCCCCGCCGCCCCGCCGCCCCCGCCGCCCCCGCCCCCCCGCCGCCCCCGCCGCCCCCGCCGCCCCCGCCGCCCCCGCCGCCCCCGCCGCCCCCGCCGCCCCCGCCGCCCCGCCGCCCCCGCCGCCCCCGCCGCCCCCGCCGCCCCCGCCGCCCCCGCCGCCCCCGCCCGCCCCCGCCGCCCCCGCCGCCCCCGCCGCCCCCCGCCCCCGCCCCCGCCCGCCCCCGCCGCCCCCGCCGCCCCCGCCGCCCCCGCCGCCCCCGCCGCCCCCGCCGCCCCCGCCGCCCCCCCGCCCCCGCCGCCCCCGCCGCCCCCCTCCCCCCGCCCCCTCCCTCCCCGCCTCCCTCCCGCCTCCCTCCCGCCTCCCTCCCGCCTCCCTCCCGCCTCCCTCCCGCCTCCCAACATCGACGACAACGCCACGCCCCCCTTACCAGCATCACAGCTCCCACTGGTCCCATCGACTTACGTTTATTGCACCTCGTCTGCGCTACTTCCTTCACTTGTGTCCATCACTTTTGTTTACACCGAAATAAATCCAACATGCTTCTAATTTTCCCTACCTCTCCTCAACTAATAAAATTCCTTATACGCTTTTATATCGTTATCCTGGCCCGAAGACCACAGAGAAACCAACGTCTATACTATCGTCATTCTTTTATAATTACATCTTCAAGAAAGGCTTCAAATCTGGGAAAATAATGAAACCTACATTAATAATAAGATGTATTTGATGGCTCCATTCATTTGTGGCTCCGTTCATTTGTGTTGAATCGTTCCCGTCTGCCTCCAGTTTCTGACCGCCTGCAACCGTTCTCGTTTTTAGGCGATTAGGAAACCGAAAAATTAATCAAATGTCAAAAAATGTACTTTGCGCGGTGATAGATGGCAGCTCGTAAGATTATGTGACAAGTCTAAATAGCTAGCCGAGGCCAAAGAGAATAGAAAATTCATACGGAAAAGTCTTTGCCATTGAGCACCATTAGTTGTTTGTGATGATCTCTATCTCTTGAACTATACTGTATACATTTCTTTTTACAGATATATTTTCCAGTTAATTTTCATCAACGGATGGAGAAATGAACCAATAGATTGCGCACAAAAATTGAAAAAAACAAAAATTCTGCAGTAGCATCGCTTGTAAGAATATAAAATACTATTATTTTAACAGAATCATGGCAATTTTTCTCAATCGTTTGAGTTGATCAAATATTCATGTAACATATTATAACATATTCATGTAACATGTTCTGTTTGCATTCACTGTTACAGAATCCAACGTGTTAGTGGATTATGATTGTATGTTGTAAAGTAAGATACATATTAACCCATTAACTGCCAAATTAATTTTGTGTGCATTGCCTCGACCATTTTCGTTGCGTTCGTGTGCGCACAGTCATTGTCAGAGTCTCTGACAGCATGTTTCTTGCAACTTTTAATGATAACCAATTGTTGCTAAATAATTGCCCCTAGAGGACGTCAAAGCGCAAACCGTTGGTTGCCAGCATTTTTTCTATAAGAAAAAGAAAATTCGTTACTTTACTGCATGAACCCCGTCAACTTCGGTGCGGAGCAACCACCAGTTTTTTGTTGTTGTTTGTGATTTTTTTATTGCTTGAACTATATCTTATTGATTTCCTATTCCCGATATATTTTCCAGTTAATTCAGCGATATAGAGATCAGCCTATAGTTTTCCGGCAAAATTCTGAAAAAACGAAAATAGCATTCGAGCATTACATGAAAGAATATTACATACAATTATTTTAATATAATTTCTTTGAGTCGTTTGAGTTTATCAAATATTCATGTAACATATTATAGTTTTGTTTGCATTCACTGTTACAGAATCCAACTTATTAGTGCATTATGATTGTATCGTGTATAGTGAGATACATATTAATGCGATACTGAAGCAGAAAATAATCCTTTGCAAATGAGGGAAGATGTATTTCTACATGTTATAGAATTACACCAAGGAAGCATGTACTCGTGGTTTTCTTATCTTTCTCACGGAATACTGTAATTAGTAGTTGAAACAATTATAAGCTGTTCTTATAAGGTGAATATACCCTTAGGAGATCGTTTATTCTTTAACAGGGGTAATGAGATATCGGATGAAGAGTTAATTTCATAAGAAGCTGTTCAAAATGTAGATGTTAACAGCGACTCCTCACTCTGCAAAGTTGGTGAAAGAAGTCTTGTTGGTAACTACTGAAAGATTTCTATGAATTTAAAATGCGAACTTACTGATGTTGGAAAATATGACTCATTCAAAAATAGTATTATTGAAAGAATGAATACCATGCCTCGGGTACTTACGGAGAATTTTCCCAGAACCGCTGATTTATAGCATTTTTTTATGTACAGAAGCGAATTTTTTCTCTTTAGGTCATAGAACATGCTTCACGTGTAGCTGGCGTTGAGTAGTTTTCTTGCACGAGGTAGTCTCTTCTTCGGCGCAACACCGTCGCTGTCTGGTCGGTGCAACATCATTGCATAACCGTGGCTTTCTTGGCGCATCAGGTGTACGAATCTACAGAGCATATTGTTCATACAGCGTCACAGGCTGAAAGCATATCTGATGAGTCCTGAACTAGGACGAAACGCTTTTGCTACCTTAACTGCTCATCCTTTGCGCCTCTGGGCTAGGGTCACTCTGCACGCACACTTGTGCGGTAGGTGGATACGGCACCACGACGCTGTACCCTTTTTCTCGAATGAGAAACACACCATTCACCACCACCTCCACATCCAACAACAACATCCCCTTTGCCGCCAGCAGCGAGGCGGGCTGATCATCTAGGAAGATGGTCATTATGTGCTGCTGGAGGTAATACACACCTGCCAGACACCAATCAGAAGATACCTGCAAGGGAACTTCCCCCGCAAGCCTATATGTAGGTCTGCGCCGGACCTCACTATCCAGCGCAGAAGCAATCACCGCCACGTGCCTGGATAAAATATTCACTACTAAGGGGACTAATGACCGTTGGAATTGATATGCCCGAAAACATCACAATCATTCAATCATTATCACCATCATTATCACCGTCATTACCACCACTACTACCGTTAATCGCTACCACAGCCCCTACTATCAACAGCAGATGCGTTAGCGCTCTCTAGTAGCAACACTTCTACCACCACATCAATCACTCCATTACAATGCCAAAACCAGTACCATTTCCGCAATCATCACAATCAACAATAGCAAAAGCATCAACAGCAACTGCGACAACAGCGATAACAGCAAGAAAAGCATCAGCAACCAAAAACAACAGCAACAGCAAGAAAAGCAAAAATAGCAACAGCAACAACAACAACAGCAAAAGTGGCAACATCAACAGCAACAGCAAGAAAAGCAACAACAGCAACATCAACAGCAACAGCGCCAACAGCAAAGCAGCAACATCAACAGGAATAGCAAGAAAAGCAACAACAGCAACAGCAACAACAGCAACATCATCAACAGCAAAAGCAGCATCAACAGCAACAACAGCAAAAACAGCAACATCAACAGCAACAACAGCAACAGCAAAAACGGCAACAACGACAGCTACAATTTCACAACAACCATTACTTTCAAACTACCTACAGTGATCCCACCCCCATGCACCACACCAGCCACCATCCCACCGCATCCACCCCATCCCCGTCACTCCCCCCCCCCGGACCACCAACAACCCAGCGAGCGGGTCGTGTGATGCAGCCAGCGCCCGCCAGCGCCCGCGGCTGCTATTAGGCGATGCCCGTGGCGATGCGCGCCCCCGCGCCCGGGGCAGCCCAGCTCGCCGCCCCGCGCCCTATCCATCGCGCGGCCCGTAAATCACGCCTCGAACCGCCACCACGCGCCGCCCCGTTCAGCGCTGACGGGCGGCCGGGCGATCACGCGGGCGATGCGCGCGCCCCGCTCACGGCACGACCTCCCGCCTCCAAGTTGGGATTCGGGAAGGAAATTCCCTTTCACCCGTAAGGAAAGAAAACTAGTGCTGCTAAAACAGCATGTACTTTCTCGCCCGCAATTTATCACAAAATTACGCGAATAGTAGTAATCGTTATGTAAACTTAAAGTATATACCTTATTGTAAATTTACAGAATTGTCGCTATAAACCTTCGCAGTTGATGCTACTATAAATAAATAAATAATAAAAAAGTACTGAAATTTTCGAAAAATTGTGCATGGACATTATTTCAAAATATTTCTTTAAGATACAAATTTCAGGGCGAACACGTGGGTAATGCGCGCCCCGCTCGCGGGCCTCGGCACGACCTCCCGCCTCCAAGTTGGGATTCGGGGGGGGAAATTCCCTTTCACCCGTAAGGAAAGAAAACTAGTGCTGCTAAAACTGCACGTACCTTCTCGCCCGCAATTTATCGCAAAATTTCGCGAATAGTACTAATCGTTATGTAAACTTAACGATATATACCTTATTCTAAACTTACAGAATTGTCGCTAAAAACCTCGCAGTTGATGCTACTATAAATAAATAAATAAATAAATAATAAAAAAGTACTGAAATTTTCGAAAAATTGTGCCATGGACCTTATTTCAAATATTTCTTTAAGGAACAAATTTCAGTGTGCTCCGCTTGCGGTCCACGGCACGACATCCCGCCTTGAAGTTGAGGTTTGGAAGGGTAATTCCCTTTCACCCGTAAGAAACGAAAACTAGTGGTGCTAAAACACCATGTACTTTCTCGCTCGCACTTTAGGACAAAATTACGCGAAAAGTACTAAAATTTTCGAAAAATTGTGCATGGCCTTATTTCAAAATATTTCTTTAAGATACAAATTTCAGGGCGATCACGCGGGCGATGCGCGTGTCCCACTCGCGGGCCAATCTTTCCACGCGAGCTGCTTCTGTTCGCTGAAGTGCACTCAAATTGCAGAGTTTTGGTTTGGTCTATCTATCCCAAGATCGGCCAAAGCGACAATAGTACTGATAGGTAGCACAGGAACCTTATGTTACCTAGATCGGCGGACCTTACAATTTCTGAGCGAAAAAATAGAGGCCACTCAGGAATTCTGAGGAGAATTTTTGTTGCATCTCGTAAGAATTGTTAGGAGCAAATACCTTTAAAATGATATTAAAATCGATTATAACAGCGAAATGCTTTAAACATTATAGAAAATGTCATCACTTATTAGACGAAATCGATTAAAAAAATTCAAAAAAAGGACCTAGTATAAAAATGGGGCATGTTCCTTTTGTCATCACATAATGAATTGCTATACTAAACGCATTGTTCTAAAGTGAAAAGAGAAAAAAAAATGAAATTTCATTAAAATCCGCCCTGGCTGGCGGAAAGTGGGTATCGAATACTTGACGGCCGAAAAAATTATTTTTCTTGTTGAAAAAAACAAACAAACAAAAACCAAAAAAACTTTAAACTATTTCACACGATTCAAACACTGAGCACGTTGTATATAAGGTCCGATTAAATTAAGAAGGTGATTGACAGTTCTGTGTGAAGTCAGGACGCCTCTCCCGTTTCCATGGCAGCTGCCAACCAGAGAGACAAAACGTGACGTGTCAGGTCGCTCAGTTGCCACTGCCGAACACGGGGAACATCGCACAGCGACTTCCCTGCCGCCGCGCCGCCCGCGTTTCTGCCTGTGCTGCGCGCGCAGTGTGTACTGTGTTGTGATGAGTTGCGTTGAGGTTAGGCTTTTGTCGTATTTTTTTACACTTTTACACGTATTTTTGACGTGTTTGTTTTCGTGTCCCGGTAACACGTGCTCAGTGGTTTGCTGACCTGGCAACGTCGCTCCCCTCCACTCACAAATGTCAATCACCTTCTTAATTTAATCGGACTTTAGTTGCTTTTCAGGGAGCAAATTACATCCAAATGGCAGACACTGCTTACCGTAAACCAGCGTTGTCAAGGTCGATGCCACGAGCACGAGTTGCACCACAAATCACCCTTCCATGCAGTTCATCACCCCACCACAAGAGACAACGCCTTCACTTTGGTAAAACGGCGGGGTTACGAATAGTTTACTTTCCCGCTGCTAGTTGCGCATGAAAGCTCGTGGCTTCAGTGCTACGGTGCCACAGGGCGTCCCACTGACACCAGTGCAAGACCTTGACACCACTGCCGTAAACCCTTAAGTTGCGCAGCTGGTCTGGTTCTCGCATACACAACTTACGAAGTAGGGAAATTTATTAAGAATAGGAAGCAAGGTTCAAGTGAAGTACATTATGTGATACGAATCCACATCACGCCACAGTACACAAAATATGAAATGGTATATGTAGCACACAATATCTGCAGTGTGGTTCAGCACACAACACCTGAAGACTGGAAGTGAGGTTCAAAAGATACATTGTGTGCTACGAATGCTCATCCAGCCACAGCATACGGCATACGGAATCAATCCCTTTCGTGGAATTCAAACTCAAAAATCGGATGTAACGCGTTTTTTTTCGGGGGAGGGGCTGCAGCATACCCATGCGCCACCCAAGCTAGCCAGAATTGCAAAAAGAGGTGTGTGTGTGTGTGTGTGTGTGTGTGTGTGTAAAAAAGGCCTACCATGTCACAACAGAGAAACAAACACCCATTGCTAAATAGTACGTTGAACCAGCTGCGACCATCGGTAGTAATGATACGGGACTAAGATGTTTTGTCTACGAAGCTTCAATAACGCATTCGCACTCATAATACGAGTATAATTCTCGTATAATTCTCTACAAGCTGCACAGTGCTACATTGTTTTAACAGGATGCTATATTCTAACGTTCTGTAGTCAATTTACTTGTAGAAACATTAAAAGAACCCTTAACAACCGATTGATCCAAAAGTTTTATTTTTATTCAGGATCTTGCAGACGCCGCTTAATGGTTATTAATGTGTCGCTAAAAAGTTCTTTATCGACTGCAGGTGGTATATATTTTAACTACTCTAGGCAATCCGGGTGGCCAACTTATCTCGTAAGAAACTACTCTAGCGGCGGTGATAGAAACTATTTAACTTTCCAATGCAATTTTAATAAAAATACTAAAACGACTTGAAAAAATAAAATAAACCATTTCAGGGTGATAAAGATGCTTTGTCGTCTTGTATAATTATTTTCTATTAGAGGACTTAATCTCAATATGCCACAGATGAGAAATATATGGACCAATTACAATAATTCCTACCCCTCACTCACCCCTACCAAAATTAATTGTCGGTGCAGTTTTTAGCAATAGTTAACACAATTTTTTAGACATTTTCTAATAAACAAACTAAAACTTGAAAGAGTTTATTAAATATTGTAGAATAAATGACGTTTGACAATGAATTTAATTAGCTACAGTTACAATGTATTGGTTTTATCGTCATGCACTCTATATTTGTTTTCAAAATATGAGCCGACTCCATTATTCATCTCAAGAATTATTTCCTGGTTATTTTATTTTTTCGACCTGCGTTGTTTTGGAAGAGTGTGCTAATTTTAGTAAGTAAATGAATTTTAATAATTATAATATTGAACTATGAAGTATATTGTACGCGGAAATCTATTTTTGCAAGTTGTAAGTTGTAAATATTGTACTTCCAAAACTGACAACGAGTACATACTTTACATATTCTGCTCACGTTGTATCTTATTCTTGTTTTATTTGCTAGATTCAGTTATTAATATCAATGTTACCTTTATTACTCGACAAAATAAAATATACTAACCGCTTTTTTTGGCGATTTATATCCTGCAATGACGATTTTTCTTAAATTTATTACTATTCATTAGCTGAACCCTCATGTAATTTATTCGGCATTTAGAAGGCGTACTTGCACCTCCTGATTGTTAAATAGGACGCGTGATACAAAGAATAAAGCCAAGTCACCATAAAGAAAGTTTATACGGGTATAATTACCAGTGGATAGCGGAACGAATGGAAAGAGTTCACAGTAAAGCATTACTCTTCTTCCTTTCCACGCAACCTCTAAACAATACCATTTCATAGTCACGGTATTATCTTCTTGGCTCTCTTCTCAGAACGACACCAACGGTAATGGTTCGCTAGTAGAAAGATCTCTTGAAGAAGTGTCATGAGAGAAAACGTGTCAGGAATGTAGCAAGGTAATAAGGAACAGCTTCGTTTGAACTCTCTAATTATAATTATTTGATTGCTTGTAATGGTCTAGGTGTCATAAAAAGTTACCAGCTCTGATTTGCGGTAATGAGTTGAAACTTTCTTATAAATATACCGTTTTGCATAAAAAGAAATGGTCATGTAATATTATAACTCTGATTACCGTAAAACACAGAAGACGCAAACACAGAGTACATTACATTCTGTTGTCTTTTTGTTTTCTGTGCGCTGTAGAGGGACGCACAGCTGGCATCGCAAATGCTGCATTAAGAGTCCATTCTATTATAGAACCCCCGAACACGAGAATCTCCAGCGTCTTAGTGCCCCGGAATTCCTCGGGAGGAATAATCGGAAGATAGGTGAGAGAATTCGTAATATTTACTTTCTCATTTTATTTATTTATTTACGTCAAAAACAGTTAAAAACTGTGTGTGACGAGCTATGGGGAAAAGTGAATTCTATGCACGTTTTCATAATTCTGTGATCTCTATCCTAAGCCATATTCTAGTCGAATTTGAATACAGAAAAAAGGAGCGTCTTTTTTTAAATTTTTGTTGACAAAATATTCGCTCCTATATAATAAAATATATTTTCAAAGGTAAACTAGATATAAATTTGTGCCCTTAACCCTCGCCATGTTCTTCATGAAAGAATAATACTTTTGGCCGCGACAGTATGGAGAACGATAATTGAATAACTATATTTCCCCCTGAAATTTAGAAGACGAGCACAAATAATAGTGACATTTACTGCCTGGAAGATTGTACATTCTGAAATTTACATTAATTCACTGCTTCCCCTGATATTTGAAGGAATCCAGTCATTGAAAGCTGGATGAGAGCCAAAAGTGGATTGCTTATAATAGATTTTTCAATAAATTCACTATGTACCTACAATGATACCTAGGTATATTTTCTTTCGATTGATTAATTGATTGATTGTTAGCGATTGGCACGGTCAACTATTAGAATCATTAGTCCCGTAAGTGTAGTGCGGGTTTTACCTCGGGAGCTGGCGGTGGTCTGGTAGGGCGAGATCCGGCGCCGACCTACCGTCGGCTAGCGGGGTTTTCCCCAACCAGGGTATTCTCCGAAGAGGATAGCGCCTTAGCCGGGACAAGTTCTACGCTCCCGACCGGTCTCCCAGCATTGTGTGTTTGTATAGTGCATGTTAGTGTGTGTGTGTAAGAAGTGAGGATAGGACAAGATAGAGGTAAGAAATATCGAGCGCACGTCCGTGGCCCGTTTGTTAGAGGTACTGCTCCGGCATTCGCCTGGTGTTGATCTGAGAAACCACGGGAAACCACCGATCAGAGGATCCGGCTGCTAGAATTCTCTTCTAACAGCGACTGAATTCGACCTAGCTGACAAATTAGTGTCGAAAATCCCTCCATAGTAGGACTTGAACCTAGGACCTCCCGGATTGCAGTGACATCACTTGATGCCCTAAGCCATCTTTCCCGGTATTGCTTTTCGAATGAACGAATCTCAGAAACATTTTTTTTAAAGTGTTATGACAAAACTGTGACTAGTTTATTCACAAAATATTATTCGGAAATAAAGGAATACGGGCCAAATTAATGATTTGCCTTAGTACTCAATAAGCTTGAAAGAAGTTCTAGAAAACATTGATTTATTTGAAATCCATTTTAAAGGTAAGGCTTTGCTTTTTTTACAAAAAGAAATTCCAAAACAATTTTAGGGTGAATGGCCAAGGGAATGAGTTCCCCTAGATCGAAAAGATCTTAACAATATTCTACAAAATAAATTACAAATTGTGTTAAAAAATGTGGTATCATGGAAAGTCAAGAAGTACCATTCTAAAAATGGTTAAAAAATAATTATGTTCAAAATATTTGTAGAAAAATTGCAATCACATATGTGTTAGAAACATGTATGATTCAAGACACAAGTCACAAAGAAGTTGGTATGGAATACATTTCATTTGCGTAGATTGTAAATAGTTATTCCAACCGTTTATAAATTAATAAAATATAGGTTTTTAGAATTAAATGTATATTAGAAAGATTTTGGTATTTGTGTTTTTATTTTCTGATAGAATTCGAATATTCAACGAAAACAATATTTAAAAGTAATTGAGGATGTTTGCAAAATGAAACCGAGAATGAAATTTGGTTGTAATTTTTTTTTCGGAAAACAAAAATGAAATAGAAATTTTGATCGAAGAAGCCCAAAATTACTTAACGGCTTTGCTCAGAGTACGAACCCACCTTTCTTGGTATCTCTGGTGTCAGGAGCCTTATATTCCGATATGATCGAAATAACGAAAGTAATTCTTTTCATGACATAACATGTTTTTAATTAATTAAAATGTATGAATTTGAACTTATCTGTTCTATCTCCAGAAACAGGTCACAGGCAGAACACGTTCTCCGAAAATCTCAAGAGCGGAAACAACGGGCTCTGTACCTCCACCTGCTGGTTGCCATGGATTTACAATTTCGAGGCTACCTTGGTTAATCGTGAAATAAATTAGACCAAGCCATCCCATCTCCTCTAGAATGTCAACGTTCTTGTGTACGGGATGATTTACTTAAACATTTCATACAAAAAAACAAACGATTAAGAATAGATGACTCCTGGAAGGACCGTCGTGTAGTCGTTACACGGCTGGCTTTAGTAGCAATCTGACTTTAGTAGTAGGCTGACTTTGGTAATTAATCTGACATTAGTAGTAATCTGACTCTAGTAGTAATCTGATTTTAGTAGTTATCTGATTTTAGTAGTAATCTGACTTAGTTGTAGACTGACATTAGTAGTAATCTGACTTACTAGTAGGCTGACTAAACCAGTGACACGTTTCAATTCCCATTCGATTCATAAAGCAGTTTGTGGCTGACGAAGCGGGTTCGCTTTAAGTTGTTTTCGGATTTATTGTTTTCGTTGTCTCTCGTATCATCATTGCTCTATTTTACTCACGATTTCATTACGGCAGACCAATTTGGGTCCCAGAGTACATTCAGGATTTAGAGAAAATTAATATGGATTTGAGGGGCACTGCAATTGAGAATTTTGTAAATAGACATTTGATTTGAAATGAGTAAAAGGAACCTAGAGATATATTCATTTAATTGTGAAAGATGATTTTAAAATTAGTTAACTTTGCAAAAAATGAGGGATTCAGAGCACAAGGTAATGAAATCAACTTTTAGTCATTATTTTGTATATAAAATGTATATTGAAGCTCTTTTCAGAGTTTAAAAGATGGTTGTCCCAATTTTGTAAAACAAAATTGAATGTCACATCACTAAGAGAGAGAAACAATGATAATGTCAGCAGCCATTTTGCTTAAGCAAGCTTTGCACATATGTTGCTAAGTGTAATGTTATTCTCTGTGTGGAATGTTTTGGGCCATTCTCCTCCAGAAAGTAAAGTAGATTTTTTCTGAAAATACTTTTAGGTGAATACAATATCTTTTTCGAAAATATGTTTGTAGAACAAGCCTGTCTCTTGAGTTCAAGTATTACAATCAAGTTATTTTCTCAAAATATTTTTGTAATGTAATCTTATTTGATTTGTTGTTAAATTACTGTAATATTGTGTAATTATGTTTTTCAACTTTTTTATTTCAAATTTAAAAAAGTATTTACTACAATTCAAATCCAGTGAGCATAAACATTTATCATAACGCATTACTTTCATTTTTGCTGAAAACTTCAAACCAAGTTTCAGTGTTCTCATATGTGGACAGTCCTCCACATGTACCCAAATTATTAATTTGAATTAATTTTGATTACATTAAATAACAAGCTCTCAATTCTGATGTTTTTATGGATTTTATTAAAAAACTCTATTAAAAGTAATATGGGTCTTAATGGGTGTACTTTTTTCATTTATAGTAATTAAAAGTATTAAATATATTTCATTTCATTGCAAATAACTCATTTACATTTTATTTATACTTCCAATCACTTGATTAAGCAACCCTTCAATTAACGACCAATTTTGGCGGGAGTGCAGGTAACCGCTTAAGACAGGTTTCACTATTATTTTAATACCATTCGCTGTAAAGCGCAGCATTCGCAGCGAGAACGGGTAAGCGGGCATTGGTGACCCGACGACGGCCTCAGAGCGCCAGGTCGTCCCTCCATGCTCATTCTCCGCCCCGCCCTTTCCGCCCCATCCATCTCCGGTCCATCCCTCTCAGCCCCGCCCTTCCCCGCCTCGGCGTCCTCCGCCCAGTCCTTCGTCCTCCCTCTTTCCGCCCTGCTCTTTCCGCCCCGCTCTTCTCCATCCCGCCTTCTCCGCCTCGCTCTTCTCCGCCTCGCCCTTCTCCACCCGGCCTTCTCCGCCTCGCCTTTCTCCGCCTCGCCTTTCTCCGCCTCGCCCTTCCCCGCCTCGCCCTTATCCGCCTCGCTCTTCTCCATCCCGCCTTCTCCGCCTCACTCTTCTCCGCCTCACCCTTCTCCGCCTCGCCCTTCCCCGCCTCGCATTTCTCCGCCTCACTTTCTTCCGCCTCACTCTTTAAATCCCCGATCTTCTCCAACACGCACTTCTCCACCCCGCCCTTCGCCCCGTTCTTCTCCACCCGCACTTCTCCACTCCGCACTTTTCCACCCCGTCCTTCTCCATCCCGCACTTACCCAACCCGCTCTTCTCCAGCCTGCCCTTTTCATTCCCGCCCTTCTCCACCCCTCCTTCTCCGCTCCACCTTTCTCGGCCCCGCCCTTCTCTGCCTCCCTCTTCTCCAACTTACTCTTCTCCACCTTACCCTTCTTTTCCGCCTTACACTTCTCCACACCTCCCTTTACAATCCCGCCTTCTCCGCCCACCCTTCACCCCGCCCTACCCTTCATCCCGCCCTTCGCCCCTCCCTTCGCCCCGCCCTTCGCCCCGCCCTTCGCCCCGCCCTTTCGCCCCGCCCTTCGCCCCGCCCTTCGCCCCGCCCTTCGCCCCGCCCTTCGCTCCCGCCCTTCTCGCCCCGCCCTTCGCCCCCGCCCTTCGCCCCGCCCTTCGCCCCCGCCCTTCCGCCCCGCCCTTCTCCGCACCTTTCTCACCCAGTCCTTCTCCACCCCTTCCTCTCCAACCCGCCCTTTACCGCCCTCCTCCACCCAGCCGTTTTCCGCCTCGCCCTTCTCCTACACGCCGTTCCGCTCCCAGCCCCTGCCCCGTTCTCCTCAGCCCCGCTGCGCCCGCCTGCCGCCGCTCCCCGCTCCCGCCCGCCCCGCAAAGCCCCCGCTCCTCCCCGTCCGGGTCCGTCCCCCGCTCAGGGTAACGCGATTTGACGGGTGCGCTCGGCGCGGCGACTTCATGAAATTAAGAGCGGCGATATAAACTTTAAACGACGTCTTATTTCAGGGGCGGAGGGCGACGAGAGGGCGACGGACAGGCGATGGGCGAGAGGGCGCCGCAGCGCGGCAGTCCTATTTATTTTGACAAACAGCTGAAGCAAATGAGTACAGAGAACACGTGTGCTAGGCGCTGATGCAATGAAGAATGACTGGATCTCCGACTTTGGGACAAATGCCTAGTGTAGTTCCTTTAAGAAGGTGTGGAAAACAATTCTGCGGTTACGGGGTAAAAGTCCTTAAGTCAAAAATCTTACTTTGAAGAAAACGAAGGGTTAGCCTATTGAGTCGCCTATATTTCCCAACGCCAAGCTATATTTCCCAACTCTTTTTTGTCGTTAAGGAGGCAACATTTGAATTCGGCCGTTTTACTAAAATAAAACATGGATACCTAACTTGTAGTTTCAGTACTTAACCAAATTTCGCCAAACATTGACTTAAGAACTTTTACCCCGTGACCACAAAATTGCAGATGTTTACGAATCACGAAAAAATAGATCTACTGACAGCATCTAATAGTGCTTAAAATGTCCTAAAAGGGGGGTTGTTGCCTATTTTAATATTTTTCTTGCCTAAAAATGACTAAAACCGATTATTTTGAAGAATTGTCATATTTTAATTACTAATTTTATAAACTTTCTTTTACCGAAACGCAAATACTTTCTCGAATTTCCAGAAATGCGAATATTGCCTCATCGAATACGCAATTGACTGCGCGCGGAAATCTAATCCAACGCAACGAACATAAGGAGCTCTGCAAGTTAATACGTAAAGAGGACGTTTTACGCGCTTCAGCACGCACTTCTTTGGCTGCGTGTTGACAAGTTTAGGCACATTCGCCGCGACGTGTCGTCTATGCACTTCAGGCGAGGAAAGCCACATGTCAGGCAAAAGTCTACTGTTGGAAAAGTCGACCTTACAAAATGGGATCCAAATCTTCTTCTAGAAAGTCAAAGGGTCATTTAAAGTTTTCTTCTGTGTGTGCGTGTTTCCATTCCTGTGTTGTTTCAGCTGCATTTGATAATGCGAAGAGAAACGATGTTACGAGTATAACCTATTTCAAGTCCCTAAAACGTCACATTTCATGCCCAACAGTGCCTAATTCCATAATTTTATTACCTATTTAGGTGCATAAATCATCACTGTTTTGTGCCTACAATACTGGTTGAACAAAATGTGTGTTTTAATAGGGGTTAGTTAGCTTAGTAAAAAACTAGCAAATTAGAAACGTTCAATTTGTCTCGCTTCGCTCACACATTTCCAAGTTGACGGCCAGGCTCCGTGCATCTTCGGCCTCTGCACTCAATATCACACATCCCTGAAATTAGTCAGCGCCAAATTTTCAGCGCAATTGACACCACACCACTTTTACGATACCTTGACTCACTTCTGTCACGTAACTACTACTTAATTGTGGTTTTAAATTAAAAGAAATAAAAATAAACATGCACCTTCTTTGTGTTTTTGGTTGACCCATGTGCCTTGTTTGACAAAAAAATTAAAATCTTTACACATTTCTACTCGTTTTCTTTTATATCTGCTTCAGCTAAAGTAGTTATCGCGCCCGATATCTAATCGAGAACTTATCTCTCCGTACCGGAGCTTCCACACTTGCTAAAGGTTTTTGCAGATCAATGGGGGCATGGGTTATTTCACAATAGGGAATCTCCCCAACGCCTACGTGCAAGAAAGAGTGCACGAAATAGGAAGTGATCAACCCACACTCTCACGCCTAAGAAAAAAATTCCCATTTCACACTTTTCTTCTGGATCTCTTTGATATTAGATAATGATAGAATATTTCTGACATTTACCTGTCTCACCTACAGTATTCTTTTCTAAACCCTCGCCACTGCCCTCAAACGAGTGTTTCTAGAATTATCCTCTTAATAACCTCGGTTGAAGGTTTCAACTAACAAAATTATCAGGGAGGTAACAACAAGTTCTACCTTCTCAGTTTGCTGGAACAAAATTTCTCGGCCAATCAGCTGAAGTGCCCTGCAGCTGAACGTTTTAATGTCTGTCGTTGTAAAAAATAATTTAGATAAACTGAAAATAAAATCACACGGCACAGAGCAGGGACAGAATGTGGCAAGTAGAATGGAGCGCGTCCATGGCTCGTTGTTCAAGGCACGGCATATGCCAGGAATTGATCCTAGGAAATCACGTAAATTAAATAGAAAAAGTGACCTCTAAATTTCGCAAAAGCATCAGCTGAACCAACTCCGATAGTGTCAAGGTAGCACCTCAGCGGCAACGGTACCTGTGATTGAAGGCTCGCGGGTTCGATCTCGTGAGAATATCAGAGATTTACTTGATGTGTTTAATGTCAGTGAGCTTATGGCGCCTGCCAGAATCTAATACTACGTATGGTGGCAGCTCTGACCAGTGATTTATTTTTATTTCTTTAACGTTAAAAACAGTTAAAATAGTTAAAAACTGTGTGGCGTGCTACGGGGAGAAAATAATTCTTGACCGTTTTCATAATTCTGTCATCCTTTTCCTAAGCCGTATGCAAGTTGAATTCTGAGCACTGAGAGAAATGAGCATTTGGCAAGAATTGGTACCAAAACATTCACTTCGATATAATAAAATCTATTTTCAAGGATAAATCAGCTACAGATTTGGACTCTAATTCGTCATCATTTCCTTCGTGATGGAATTTACTTCTTGCCGCGACAACATGGAGAACGATAATTTGAATGTGCTTGATTTCTTGACCTGTATCAATAATATTATGGAATGATTCTTGAGAGTAGGTCATTGACAAAACCATTTTTAACCTGCCAACGTTTCGGCTTTTATTCAGCCTTCATCAGGGCATATTCTCTGCATCTTTCGGTTCTAAATACGATCCACCCCACATTTTCTTTATGTGTGTGGTAAAAACTATAAGTGTATAAAGAAAATGTGGGATGGCTCGTGGTTAGAACCGAAAGATGCAGAGAATATGCCCTGATGAAGGCTGAATAAAAGCCGAAACGTTGGCAGGTTAAAAATGGTTTTGTCAATGACCTACTCTCAAGAATCATTCCACAAGATAATTTGAATAACTATTTTTTCCACTGAACTCTAGAAGACTTGCACAGATAATGACAGTTACATTTATGTAAAGAAGCAAAACAAGGAGCCATCTCAGCATTTACTTTCCGTGGTTTCGTCTGATCTTTCCACATGCGTGCCAGAGCAGCACCTACGTTAACGGGCCATGAACTGCGATAAATCTTAACTTCCCATTCTTCCCATTATACGTCCGGGCGCCTATGGCCACAACAGTTGATGTGCTCTAAAACTACAAAAAAATCAATTGATCATTCGGTCAACTATTTAGCAGCTTAAAAAATACACCAAAGATCAAAGTAAAGACTAGTGTGTTTCTTAGTTTCATAAAAGCAATATTAACGAGATGAAAATGTAAAAAAAAGATGGTATGTACTAATGTACTAAATGTATTGGAGTTAGTGTATTGGTTTCAAGAACATTCACTTACGTACTTTGTTTTCCATTCCAAAATACTTTAGTTTTCCTTCAAAGTCTAACTTGCTATAATTCTTAGATAATCGAGATCGATTGTAAAAATGTCACAGGTATTTAACACAATCTACAATACAATAAATATTTTGTGCTATTTCGTTCACAATGTTGTCTATTTGTTCCTTGCTGGTGTAGTACTTCCAGGGTAAGTTTGCAACATTTTCAAAGTAAAAATTTTCTATTGTCTGTGTAATCTAAATAACGATCCAATTAGTTTAAATCTGTACTTTTAGTGATAGAAACATCCATTTGATTCAATTATTCAGAATATTCCGTTTTCATTTACTTTGTCTACGACACTTTTCTAAATATTCACGAACTTTATGCTCACAAATGTACACATACGTTGTAAACCTCTTGTTTCAGACCTAATAAGCATCCAGTAATCCTAGCAAAGTTCATCGTCGTAGAAGTCAGATGGTGTGGATCCCTGAACTTCCCCGTTAGTGTAAGGCCGCTAGGAAATGCTTCTTTTATGAATATCTGATTCATATACTAGGAGCAAAATCATCAACGCAAACCTAACAACTATCGAGTGTATGAAATGCAGGATCTGTTGCATTGATGAGGTGTTTCGAGGATGAGCATTTGTATACGAATATTTACATATGATATATTTTACTAGTAAATAAATCGAACGGAATTTCAACATGTACGACTTTGGGCCGCTTTGAAAATGTTGAGACTCCCCCCCCACTGTGTGTGTGCCCTTATGTGAATTCTACACTCATTGTAATAATAATTCAATTTAATTTCGAAACCAATGCGGGGGTGTCATCTGTTCTAGAGTGTATTCATTTTTTGACGGTCCTTGTATGTAGATAATTTGTATTTTCTGTGACTTTTAATAAGGCGTAATCCATACGCAGGTTTACGTTCGTATTTGAAAATTATTACAACGGAAGACCCCGAATAGTTATTTATCATACTAATGGTAAAAGTAGCATTTTATATTGCGAGTAGGAAAGTGACTTTGTGACTCGAGACAGAGTGTCGCAATCTTACGAGCAAAATAAAATTACTTTTACTAAGTGTGTCATGCACTATTTTTAGACTTTAGTGTCTTGTCTTTTATTTTAATTCAGGTACAAAAATCACGTTAGATCAGTTGTAGCTGATCAGATGAAACTATGTTCTTTCCTTCGATGCATTCACAGTTTTACCTCATCATTTGACCATCGTCTCATTTTAGCACTAGTGCGTATCCTAAAAGTAAACGCTTTTACTAGTGGCTGTTTAAAACAATTAACCTTTTCTAGATTCAATGCCTATACAACAAAACACAGGTGTTACATGTTGTTGTTTCTTAATATTGCTCAACTTTTCCCACATCGTTATCCGGAGACCTATCGTGTCCATTTCCCAATGCATTCAGCTCCAAATTAAAATCCAGAGATAAGTCATCCATTATAAAACTGTTTCTATCTCTTCCTATAGGATTTCGCAGCTGAGCTTTCTACTACTTGTTTTTTGAGGTTTGGCAGTGTTATTTCTACAGAGGAGAAGGTCTTTCTCCTCCCCGCTCCCGCCAGGGTACGGATCCAGACGATCATTTTGAAGGAGGCAATCATAGATTTTTGTTAAATAAACATTTGTATTATATTGTGCCTCGTGGCAGCTCTTGATCAGCGAGCTCACTTTCCAGTACGCAGCCCCGGGCTCGAATCCCGGTCGAGGCAAGTTTGTAGTGTGCGTTTTCCTTAAATTAAATGATTAAATGATCACAGGTGTTGTCATTGCCAACAATGTTATTTATTTCAAGAGCAGCTTTCGATGGGTTAGACATCATCATCGGATTTCTAGTACAAGAAAATAGCAAACAATTAATTAAACAATTAAAACAAGAGATTACAATAAAAAGATTAACATTAGGAATGGCAGATTACTAATAATTAAAAGAAAATAGAACTAACATTTTGTGAAATGAAACAAAGGGAAAGAAATAGGGAAAGAAAAAAAGAAAAAGCTGCTCTTGAAATAAATAACATTGTTGGCAATGACAACACCTGTGATCATTTAATTTTAAGTGCAAACGACATTTACCAATAAACCAATATGCGTTTTCCTTGCAATGCCCCAGTATATGTTGCTGTGTGACGATGAACAAATTCACTTGTTAGGTTGAGAAGACCGGAATACGGCGTGGGGTGTCTACGTGCTAACCACACGTAACCCCTTAACTCATGAACCGCGAGGTAGGGACGTCGCCGGTAGGCCTAAGCCCGTTCACGAGATGTTCCGCCAAGTACATATTATATTGTATATAATTTTATAGTGAATATATGATAGTGATAGTGTATATACTATACAATATTATTTTTAAATGACTACATAATTCCAACATAAATAAATATTTAAATCAATTTTGCCAAATGAAAAGATAGTAACAAACGAAAACGCTGGGCTTTATTGGGGGGGGGGGGCATGACTCCCATCCCCCTCCCCCGGATCAGTTACTGCTTTACTGCTCCTGGCAGTATTGTGCAAACGTCGATCTACACATCGGATTGCGATATCTCTGCCAGCGGGATACCGCCGCAACCGGGAACAAGCTCTAAGCTCCCGCCATGTACGGTAGTGTAGTACATGTAAGTGTAAGTATGTAGGCCTAAGGGTTGAGGATAGGACAAGGGTGGGGAAGGAAAGATCGCGCGCAGTCCATGGCCCGTTTGTTAGGCTACTGCTCCTGCCAGTTCACCTAATGTTGATCGGAGAAACCACGGGAAACTACATACCAAGAGCAGCTCGGCCGCTAGAATATCCTCCAGACACCGGCTGAATTTGACCTAGGTACCTAGTGTCGACAATCCGTCACCATCGGGACTCGAACTTTGGACCTCCCGGTCAAGGCAGCTGCAAAGGCAAGAATGTTGTCGCTGGGATACTATCACATACACCCTCTAATTAATTACGAATACCTATCATGACTTAACAATATTAAATAACTACATTTAATTGAACCTAAAATACTTATTTCGTCATTACGGTAAAAAAAATACGATTGTCCTTTAAAATCCTGTTCTCAATAATCGAATCGGAACAATCAACTCGAAAGTATTCCTAGGAAGTAAATGTGATTGAAATGAAATCTGTAAATACAAATTTCGAATTTCCCTGTGTTTTGCTCTGCAGTCGAAGAGAAAGATCAACTCTGCCAGTTGAAAAGTTTTGCGTTAACAATTTCATTCCTTGAATAAATGAGTGACAAAAGACAGCTCTTTGTGGGTTTATATTTCTAAATCTTTTCATATTTAATTCCTATGTTTTTAATAAAGTAGTGTAAAGATAAATGCATGTGAAAAAGTTATTTTCGAAAGTCAATTTCGAATGTCTGTTTATGATATTGTGAAGTATGGGAGAAGATTCAAAGTCTAACTATTCCGTCTCTTAAATATATTTTACATAATATTTTAGTTTTCTTCCAACACTAAGCGTGAAATCATGATCGTTAACGATGAATCAGCCTTAACCAATCAATAAAAAGTGGTATCTTTTAGAAAATATTAACATGCTATTATGCTCGGTAAATTAGTGACAAACCAATCAAAAGTGACGCAGTAACAATAAATATTGAGCAATACTGTACTGTAATAAGAACAACTGAATGCAACACAGGGAAAAGTCAATGTTAACGGCCGACGTCATTTAAGAATTGTATCTATGACGATGCTCTAACCACTGAATATTGCCCCTGTTTGGTGTTATAATGAACATCATAGTAAAATGGGTCATAGTAAAATGCGTGTTCTTATTGATTCATAATTATAATCTTTTTAGCCAGATATATAAGGGGAAATTAATGTAAATTTTCAATAACTGGAAATATTTATTTTAATTCTTAATTCTTAAGAGTTCTATAATGTTTGATACATGCAATTTTAATAAGACTGACGGACATTAATTAAAAACTTTAACCTAACATTCTTACAGTGCTTTATGCTAACGCCAAATCAATGAAACAAATGAAAGTCGTTAGTGTTGCGATACACGCCTTCAGTGTCTAGCTATTAGTTAATACAACATAAAGTGAAATAAAAAATTGACTCTTGGGGCGACGTAGATAAAATATTGAAAGAAATACGTTTGATATAATATCAACATGAAACTAGTTTCTTTAATAACTAGTATAATATCCGCTATCCATTAAAAACAATCGAATCACATTAATAGGAGGATCAGTTGTAGCTGAAGATGGCGGATGAACACTCCTATTGCAAGAAAAAAATATTTCTTATGTAATATATTATTTGTTCTTGAAATGAAATAGTAATACGAGAAGCATTGAATCACACACACGGCCGAGAACACTATATATTCAGTTGCAAACCTCAGTTATCACCTCGGTTTAAAAACTTCAACAGCGCTTGTTATTTACTGTACATCAGCCTAATGACATTAACCCTAGGAAGGCTAACCATGAGTAAATTTTACTCACCCCGCCGCGATTTTGTTTCGTACTCCAGAGCCACAATTCCCTGCCACTACCCCGTCTAGGAATGTTTCTGTTACTCAGTTACACTTCCCCCTCAGTGCAAAGTGATCGCCTGATGCGCTTGTTAAAGATTCTGAATAGATTTTCGTGTAAGACTGGGAGTAAATTTTACTCATTGTTAGCTTTACCGTAAGCATTTTTGTATGTAATACTCATGCTTAGCATTCATGTAATGAGTTTCGGATAAAATATTATTACACTTTGGTTATTATCGGTGGTAGTAAATCAAACAGTTTACTATATTGCCATTGCCATTGGAACTACAATATTACAGTGCGGTTCACAAGTTTAGTGCTCTGTATTTCTTTGCCAAAACGTAAGCGATGGAAGATGAAGAGAGAATTCGGCTTATTTTAGATGAGCTGGATGAGAAAGGCTTCGATGAAGATGTTAGTTGTTAGCAGATCCGCGGAGAATGCAAAGAATTTCTTCACTCAAGCTCAGCAAGAATCTACAAACGGTTATCTCACAAATGCACTGGGAACACCTCAATCCTCAGAAGGGTTCAAGAAAGTATTGCGCCATGTGCCACTACACGAAGAGGAGGTACACAACAGCTTACTGTACTGTTTGTGAAGAACCAACTTGCGGTGAAAACCAAAAGAAAGTAATCAATTCTTGCCCATGTACTAGAAAATATCTTCTTGAATTGCCATTCCATTTTATGTGTTTTATTTCATTCTCTGCATTGTTTTTTGATTCATTTCAAGATACGGGTCCAAAATGTAATGTTGTTTTCAAGATAAGTGTCCAAAATGTAATAGTTTTGCATTCAAGAATATGTGTGCATTAGGAATTTAATATTACTTATACCATTCGCCTTCACTAGTTCAAAATGTATCAAGTAAGTAAATTTTACTCATCGTCATCATTAAGCATATACAAATTATGGTTAGCTTTCTAGGGTTAATAATTGTATCACAGTGTATTTTAGGCGTGACCTGTTAAAAAAAAGAAGGTAGTTCAGGATATTCGAAGAACCTTTGGTCGCCAGACGGAAGGGTTTTTTCGGCCGTTTGACGAAGGGATGCCCTTGACGGAGTTCCCTCCGCGCCAGCCGGCGACGTCGAAGGTCGCGCCTCGAAGGGGTTGTGGGCAAGGTGTGAGCTGAACACCAAAAGGGTTCAGTTCCTACCAGCCTTTCGTTCGTAGTGCACGCGTTCTAGAAGAATTTGTTTTGCTCGCGCCAGAAGGTATATTCGTGCTCTATAATGAAGCTTGAACTACTCTTGACTTCTATTGAATTTATGAGAATCGTTCTTACGGAAGTAAAACTGAAGGTAAGATTGAAATTGTTTTGCAAGGCTGTCACTTAGATGTAAAAGTTCAAAAAGATCCAAAAAGATTTCGGACAGTTATATTTATAACATTAACAACTTTTATTATGGCAACGTTTCGAATGTTTGATGCACATTCATCTTCATATGTATATCAAAATATGTACAGGTATTTCCTTTTTGTTCTCTATTTCATATGTGTACTTTTTATAATTTTAGTTATTCGTATATATCTGTATTTGGCCTGAAGATGAATGCTACATCAAATATTCGAAACGTTGCCATAAATAAAAGTTGTTAATGTTATAAATATGACTGTCCGAAATCTTTTTGAATCTTTTTGAACTTTTACATGAAGGTAAGATTGTTTCCTGACAATATTTTAAGAGTACGACTGGTATTTGTATTTTTATTCACGTGTCGTTCCGAATTAAGATTTTTACATGAATTGATTCAATCTACCAAAGATCGCTAAGTGGGCTGCAATAGTGACACTACTAAAAAAATCAGGGTGTTGAGATAAATGAGTTTGAAGTGTTCACCTTGTTACAGAAATACATCGTTCTTTCATTCACACTCCTGGTGTTTGTAGGTGAATATTGTTCTGAAATATATGCTGCCTTTTCCTGCTGGACGGTAGACCACTCTTCAATTCTGGAGAGTGCAGTAACTCAAAATTTGCATTTTTGAGTTGTGCCACTATTGCAGTTCATGAGCGATATTTGGTACTACATTGATTCAATTAATGTAATAGCCTTATATTGCTAATTTTTAATATTATTATTATTATTATTATTTTTAAATGACTTGGAAATGGGGATCACTATTTCCCCAAACGTTGTTTAAAAACTCTGTGTTGCTTTAATAAGCAATGGCTATTTCATTCATCTCTTAAAAGATGTACTAGAATATTAACAGTGCATATTGTCATAAGACTGTCTAAAGATAAAACAGATTTGTGACATTATTGTTTATTGAAGGAATAAGTCACGCAATACCTTTGTTTATTTTTCAAATATTCGCATTACAGCCGAGAAACATGAAGTGAATTATTCTTACATAGTATTGGCTCACCAAAATTTTGCTATGTTTAAACTTAGTATGTTTCCTTTTCATCATATTTTCAGTATTTATTATTATATTGCAGTCGTTTTTTACTCTTAGTACACTTATTTCTTCTGTTGTTAACATTCTAAACCCTTTTCCATGTTCAAACTTTACAATTTTCAGAAAATTGGTTACTTCTAATTTTGATGCTGCAAAAATGGGTGTTAATGTTTAGATAATTACAAATGTCCGAATTTGGGAAACCAAAGGGAATCTCCTCACAAAAGCTTATTGGAAAAGAATGAGAATTTTGCGGGAATCCTTGCAATTTAAAATCGGGGAGACATTGAATTGATATTTGATGTTGTGTTTATTCATTCATATAAAACTGAAGACAGCTTTATCCATGATAGCACCCTCGGAAATTTTAATGTTTTTATCCAGGTTTACTAACACGAAAAATAAGTAATATTTTAAATTTCTCAGATATAGTAGATTTAACAGAATATTAAGAAATACATAAGTTCATGCATTGGTACTTGACTGTTAACAAACCATTATTAATTTCGAAAAATATTTGAATTAATAATCTGCTAACGAACTGCCACCTAAGAACTTACCGTGATGAACTTGTAGTCTTTATTCTGTACGATCTATAGTCTGTGAAGCTATGCGAATTAAAACATATTTTGTCTCTTCTGAACTCGAAAGAACAAAAAACAAGAGAAGAGAGTTTAATGGAAACCATTAAAGGTTAGTGTTGAATGGATAACTTGAAACATAAGTCGACATTTGGATCCCTGCCAAAAAATACAAAAAATATTTAGTGGAAATTATTGATTACGGATTAAATGTACCAATTGTATACTTCCGTACTCATTGAGTGTTAACTAGTAAATAAATCAACTAAATAATACAAGTGCAGATGAGTAAACCGTAAATGTAATACTATCCGTTAAATTTCCGGCTCGGGCGAGCCAAATTCTGACAGGAAGTAACATTTGAGAGTAGAGAAATGCTGAAGAATAGTTGTGATGTAGAATTGGAATGGAAAGCTAACACTGGAAATAAAATTCTCATGTTAGAAATTGAAAATATTTTAATACTCTGCAATCATTTAACGAATTCTGTTCTCTTCCGCCGTACATCTGTCATCCATTATTTTTCTATCTTAAGAAATCTAATTCTTCAAAAATTAGGAAGTTTACAGACAGTTATTAGAGGAATTCTTAGAGTTATAAAGTGAAGAAAAACAAGGAATACAACACGTTTACAATAGAACTAGAAGTTGTATGAAGTATTAAATACTTCGCATAATTTTGAAACTGTTAAAATAATTAACTAAATTTCTTTTCCTTTACTGACAAGAGGTGGAGTAAACTGAAATTGGATATACAGTTAGTAACAGTCTTGTTTGTACAGTCCATAATTTGCTCAAAAAAACATTAATTCTAAGTGGAAAATTAATACTTATGAAAAATATATTACAAGATAATTGAATAATTCCTATTAAATAAAATGTAACTTTGCACACCTAGAAGAAATGGCCTTGAATTTGAAATTCGCCAACACATTTAGTCGCTCGGGAACTAGCCGCTAGGAAGGATTTTCAAGAAACAAAATATGCTGGTGAACTTCAAATTCAAGGCAAATTATGGACTGTACAAACAAGTCTGTTACGAACTGTTACATGCCGGATAAGCAATAGAATATTTTATTTCAGTTATTACAAATAAAAACAACAGCGCAACCTTTATTAAAATAAAATTATAATATTTATTATAAATTAAAAGTTATAATGTTTTTTTCTCAACGTTTTGTATACTAGAATGTCTTACAGACTATAGTTTTTAGAGAAAAGCGTGTAGAATAATACTTTTAATTCTATTTTGATTGTACCAAGAAGTTTGTTATAACCATCCGAATGCGGTGAGCTGTAC
>JAHLJT010002630.1:91347236-91479738 GCA_031308135.1 Acheta domesticus
TGCGAAGAAAATACTATATATATGTACGCATGCACAAAAGAAGGGGAATCTAGAAAGAGACGAAAGGATTTTAATTAACATTTGAACGCGTCGCGCCCGAGCGAGACAGAGCCAAACAGACGTGACGCGGGAGGGAACGAGTGAGAGAAAGAGAGGTAGCAGGGGAGAGAGACGGTGCTTCCGAAGGGGTGGAGAAAGAGAGTGACAGCGATAGGACGAGAAGCGCGAGGGAGGAAGTGAAGGAGTGAAGTCGGAAGAAGCATCCCCTATTCCCCAGCCCCGCCCCGCCCCCCGCACCGGAAAAGACAGAGACGGGGGACATGAGGCGAAGTGAACGGTTGTGATTGGGTGCAAAAGTTCCGTCTCTTTTTCTTTGGGTGATTACTTGTACGCAAGTCAACGGAGGCGCCCCGCCGTCGCCGCCGCCACCGCCGCCGCTGCAAAAGCCGGCACGGACGTCGGCGCTAACCCGCCGGTGTCGCGGCGTCCCGACGCCCCAACGCGGCCGACGTCGCCGTTCCGAAGCCTACGTCGCCGCCGCCGCCGCCGCCGACGCCGCTGCCACCGCCGACACAGTGGCCGCGTGCCGAAAAAGACGAGTAGGAAAAGAGGAAGAAGGAGGAGGCAGAAGAAGACGAGGAAGTGGAGGAATAGACGAGGAGAGAGTAAGCTGCGAAACTAGCGGGTGAGTCACTGTGTGTGTGTGTGTGTGTGTGTGTGTGTGTGTCTATGTGTGTGTGTGCACATGTCGAGCACGTGGGGGAGAGGGAGGGGGGGCGGAGCTCTGAGAAAGTTTGTGTCACAGTGACAGCGTTGAAATGGTGAAGCATTAGAGGTGAAAACATGTTTATATAACATTATTTTGCATGATGATTAATATCCAAATCGTTGATAATATTTGTGGGCATAATATTTTAACTTAAACCCACTACAGTGTTTTTAAGTGTCTTGTAATTTTTTTAGACAGAAAACTGCCTCACAAAAACATGCCAATGCGCTTTTACCGAACACGTGTTCAAGGAAGCTTGAGAATCTAGGCCAGAATGATAGTTTTGTATTCTTGTAATACAACTGTGATACACTAATATTTCACGGATGATGAAATGTTTATTTTTACTTGCATAATAGCACTAAAATGTATGCGACTGTACAAGATGTATACAGCGAATGCAGAAACGCGGTGCGATTGCCATATTTTAGCAAAAAGTCATTTGGTGGATGAATTAATAATTATATCGATAATTTATTTCAGTGCGTGATTCCTAATTTCTGAATTCAGAGCGCAATTTTACTTAACCATATTCTTTCTCGCTAATGTTTCCTTTGTACTTATATTGCAGAAATGAAAATACAAAAAACTCTTGCGTATTTCCCCAGGAAATCGACCTGACATAGTCTTAGAACCGTTGGTAATGGTTGACAATGTTTTTGTAAATGTTTTATGCCAAAGTGAGACCACATTTTCTAGTAAGAAGGAAATAGTAATTTTGTAATTTCAGTTAAAAGAAGCTTTTATAATAAACATCGTGTCAATACAGTAGATGCCTGGCGATTTGTATTGACTTACCTTCTCTCTTTTTTCTATACATGTTGGTTTCAATTGAACTTAATTGGAATATACTATTAAATTCACATTCTGAATTCGAATAATTGTGAATACGTAAATAATTATGAATCTCCTCGCGTTAATTTTTACATACGTCGGAGTCTAGTTCATTTTACGCCTAAATACTTGTTCTGAATCGCTTTTATTATTTCTAAATCACTGTATTGTGAGATGGACTTTTTCAATATCAGTAATATTGTGAGCATGGTAAAAGTACTGTTTTCTCTCTTGTTAGTGTATTAATTATCGTAAAATATTTTCCAAAACCGCTGAATTTTCTGTGATAATAGATTTCTTTTCAAAATTGATCTTGAAGTTAATACTTGTTCAGGTAAATATTACTCGGCAAAACGTATTAAATACTTTCCTTTAATAAATGTATTTTTGTGATATTATTTGTGATGTGTATACAAATATGGATCTATTTGGCGTAGTTACATTATGCCAAACATTTTTCTCCACTAATTTCAAAAGAAACTGTTCAAGTCCCAAACTTCTGTACCTTACTCGTAGATTAATATTTTTCTTACTCTCCTGACTTTAAAAAAAATTATTTTGTCTGTATTTTTACAAATATTCTATGTTTTGACGTGAAATCCTTATTGGTGCTACCGTGCTCTCAAATATTTGGTCGCGTTCTTCAAAAGAGTCGTGTTGTAGAAATTGTTTACAGTTGTAGGCGGAGCCACTGTTGAATTGCGCGGGTCCTTGTGTTACTGAACATGTGTGTGCTCATGCATGACTAAGTTTGGATACCATGTAGATGGTGATTTCCGCGCATGCGTGTTACAAGTCCTCTTTATCAATCATATCAGTGTATTTGCTTCGGGTAATTGTCTCCGAAACCTGCATTTACTTTATAGTTATTTTCTTGTTAGTTGGGGTATTATCTTTTTATATTTTTGTTAAATGTTATGTGTGAAACTGAAGTGCCACGTGAATCGCAGGTGATTCAGTAAGCAATATTGACAGAAATAGCTTGTAATTTCATTATATTTCGTCATATAAATAAGTCCATTTGTTTATTGAAAAAAATAATATTATTTTTTTCAGTTATAAGTAATACATCAATTCTAAAGTAGCGTACATTTTGGGTGTCGTGTAGCGCGTGATTATTGATAATATGACTTATTTAATTCAAAAGTATTTTTGTTGTTATTAATTCCGGTAAACTAATGGTCTGTAATTCGAATGTAAATCTATTAACGTCGTATTAATGAAGATTCTCAATATCCTCACTAAACTTTTAATAAGTAATAATTTTCTTCTTGTAGTTCACTTGGAAAACCTATTACTCACTTCTTTATATCATACTTTTTTCACATATTGTGTAGCCATATGGGTTCTAATAGTTTTCTAGACACGTTGAAAAAACAAGTTATCAGAATCCAACATTTTACAAGTAGTAATTCTTCTTCCAAATATTGTTCACAAAAAATATATCATCTCTCATACATATTTCAGAAACATGATGATGTTTGATGATGTAGTATAGCCAAATCCTTGTAAGAAACACGGAATATCTCTCCAATTGAAAATGAAACAAGAAAAGTACTTTCTTACAACAATCGTTCTCTTTTTCGTTCCAATCCTCATACATGGCCCAGATGTTATTCAGAAAACGAAACGAACAATAGCATATCCTAAACCACAAGGATATTACTAAGTATTTCTGTTCTTAATACGTGTAAACTGAGATTCTCCAAGGATGTTTGAGGTTTCCCTTAGAATTCTCTGGACCGCGCCTCCGAATGACCTTGTTTTTTGCGATTTGCGCCTTTCGCAAAGTCACGTACGTAAGCTGGCTTTGGGACTCATAAACCCATTTCTGTTCCGAGACTGAACCCCGAAACACAGCACACGTGCTGGCCCGTTGGCCGGGATCGCGAAGACAGTTCTGTTGCGATCTCGGATCGAAGGGTTGCGGGTTCGAGTTCCCGCCTCGGCATGGTTGTATGTGTTCGTCCTTTGTATGTGTATCTGTTGTATGTGTTCGTCCTTTGTATGTGTATCTGTTGTACGTGTTCGTCCTTTGTATGTGTATCTGTTGTACGTGTTCGTCCTTTGTATGTGTATCTGTTGTACGTGTTCGTCCTTTGTATGTGTATCTGTTGTATGTGTTCGTCCTTTGTATGTGTATCTGTTGTATGTGTTTCGTCCTCCACCCCCTATCATCACCAAGTCGTTTCATCCTCGTAGATATCATAACGTTAAAATCCAATAGTGGTGGCTAATGACCTAGAAGTTGATGCGACATGAAATAACAACAAAAAGAGAAGGACACAATGCGCACCAGACAGGATCCGGAGTAAAGCAGGGTGTTTCCAATGGCCATCACTTCTGATCCCGTGCAAACACAAATTGACCCCAGCGCTTACGTAGGAATGGCAATTATTTTAAAATTACTATTTTTTGAAGCAATAGTTACGATACCAGTGACAAAAGTGATATTTTGTTTTTCGAGTAGGAAAGTTTGCGACAATCGCAACAACGTTGCGCCGATAAGTCGGGTGGCTCAACCCTACCAGCAAAATAAATCACTTTTACCACGTGTTTCGTACACTTTTTTAGACAGCCTTACAGTTTCATTTTATTTTAATTCAAATATTACAAATAACGTAATGGTTTGTTAAGGTTAGCAGTGGGTAGTGGGCTCAGAGGAAGTATTTTGTTATCTTTGGAGCATTAACGGATTTATATGAACACTTGAGCACCGTCTGACTTTTAGCACTAGTGTTAAAAATTGAACTTTTAGCATGCTACGCATGCCATGAAAGAACCGGTTTTTCTAATGACTGAAAAATTAGACCAAAGGTTTTCACTCTCTTTTTATACCAACCAACGCTGAACTACTTGCGTAGGATTTAGACATCCCCAGACAATTCCTTGTAACTGACCTACAATTATTTGCATAACTAGTAAAGAAAGTAGTCTGACGTACGAGTGTAATGTTGCATTTTGAAATTATAAGCAAAAAACACTTCCGTACGGATTACGTACATCATACTTTGTTGTAAAAATTCATGGACAAAGTATATATTCGTAAGATGATACCAAAATAATATGTGAAACGACGAACTTGTAGATTCATGTTGCCTCAGTGTTTTGTTTATTTGACGATTTCATGTGGCCGTGACTACATTGTGGCACGCGGACCCGCGAAATCCTATACTTGTACCGTAGATTGCAACTTTCCATTCAGTTAGCAGTGAACATTGTTAGTGTTTTCCTTGGCAGGAAGTGCTGAAATAGTTATTTACGATAAGAGTTGTAAAAGCGACCTTTTCTTTTGCGCGAACGAAATGTTGCGATAAGAGGCCGGTATCCCGAGAGGCGAAATTCTACGAGCAAAATAAAATCACTTTTATCACCTGTGCCATACACTATTTTTTAGACAGCTCTAGTGACTTTAATTATATTTTTATTCAAGTGTGCAAATCACTTAACGGAACAATGATCGCTTAAGGCCTGTAGTAGCTGATGCGGTCAGACGAAATTATTTGTTTTCTTTGTTGCTTTCACAGATATATCTGAACACTTGAACATCGTCTAACTTTTGGCACGTTGCGCATGCCCTGAAAAAATAACTGATTTTACTAGTGGCTGACTAAAATGTACATTCATTCTACTCTGGTAATTATCAACATTCATTATCACAACTTTTTTGTCTCTCTCTCTCTCTTCCTATAAAAGCAAATGTGCTAGCCCTGGGGCACAACTTGCTTTGTTTTTTGTATAATATGTTTTGCAAAATATATTTATTTATTTACTTTAACTATTTTTATCCATTATTTATTAATTATATATTTTAACTACATGGTTATTAGCGATCTTAGTTACATCAAATTCGCGAAATTGAAGTTCCTGAAACTGCCAAACTATAAAGTAAATGGAAAACAAAAGTTGATAAAATATCGTACAGCAGTGTGTTCTTTATATCTAATTTCAAATACATATCTAAAATAATAGTATCCTGTCAGAACAAATATTGTGTTAGGATATTTTTACATGTGAAAGAATTAAAATTCAATGATTCATTTTAACTTTATTTTTGAATGTAAATGCACTGGTAATAATGAATTTTAAAAACAAACAAAAACGACAATACTTGTTAGTAATATTATTTAATATTAGTTACAATTCACCGGAACGCAATCCATCCCAACGCGACTGGTAACATCATGAGTCACAACATGATATCCTAAGAGAAGAAACAACAGTTAATAATTTTTTTTTATTAGAAGAAGAAAATTTCTTTTTGCATCTTTTGTAAAGACATGCATAAATATTTTTTTTTAAGTTTTTTTTGAGAGTAAAACTTTCTATATGAAGTAACAATGGCGTTTATTGTTAAACTTCACTAAAGATATGAAATTAGACGCTCATAGAATAAGCTTTTGGTCGTAAGACGGATTTATTTTATGGAATATTAAATTCATCGCGAAATTATTCGTTAGGGAAATACGAAAGAAATGTTCAAACCACTGAAGAGATTTATTTTAAATAATTTTAATATCATTGTTTCATTTATCATTGCCACGTCGTGTTAGTTACCGTATTATTAATTAATAATATTTTCAGGAGTTTAATGCATACACTCAACAAAACATCAAGTACATATACATTTAGATGTGAGTCGTGTTTTTAAAAAAATGCTGTACATTTGATTTACATTTTTTAAAATTACTTAATATCTTTCGAATAGTTGATCGAGAAAATAAGGATAGAATTATTTCAGCAAGAATATAAATAATAATGAAGCGATGTTCAAAATTATGTATTGAAAGTGATTAAAAATGGTTTCAAAGCGAGTGAAAATTTGGTGAAATAAGTGTAGTTAAAACTAACACTCGCAGAGTGGGGACTACCACAGGCTACTTTTACGGAGACTTTTACTGTCGCGATTCTAAACGCATTGTCTTCACACGTTTTTGAATGAATTTTGAGATATATTACAATTGCCATTGAGAAGGTCTTTCTTGCTCGTCGAAGACCAGTCTTTAACACATCTAATAATTAGAAAATAATAAAATATTGAACATTTAATAATTACAAAATATCCTAAGATGTTTCCCATTATTGTTTTGCTAAAAATAAGTGAAGCTGTCAAAACTAATGATTTACAGCGGTGGGTATATGCTAGCAAGAGAGTAACATTTGCCAAACTTTTTTATTCCAGATATTGACATTTTATGTGGACAGGTAAATAATCTGTAAAGATATATTTTAATGCTGTAATATTTCAGATAGGGTTGGAAAATTCAAATTAGTTACACGATGTTTTTGGGCGGGGAATTTAATTTTTTACGTTTTTACAACCATATTTCCACAATTTACATATTTTCCCCGTTAACACACTCAATTTCCCCTGCAAGTCTTCAACTAACACTCCACCCAGAAGAGATTCTCAGCAGGACCGGAGGATTTCCAAGTTCCTTGCTTACCTCTCCAGGAACAGCGTAGATTCCTGCATACTCTGCCGAACACCGTTATTTCCCCGTGACTCATTTATCTCGCTTTACGCGAAGCTCAATGTCCAAAAGACTTTCAGTCGTCCGAAAAGTACTTTTATTGCGCGATAATAGGATCTTTTCCGGGGAGGCGAGGTCGAAGCCGGCTCTTTTTTTATTGAATAGACCGCGCTTACATTGTGCTCTCGTTCCGAACCGAAAAGGCAGCTGTGCAGATGCTTGTGGTTTGTCCACGGCAGCGGTCAGTGGGTGATTAGGACCCATGAGACCTATCAAACGGTCGTTATCTTTAAATCGCCTTAAACGTTGTGAGGTGATGCATGGGTTTCGCCGGCGCTCGGAACTTGTTTCACCGTGCTCTCACGGGCTCTATTAAGTTGTCACGAAGCGGAAGGAAGACATGGAGACATCATGTGTTGATATACAAGCGGTTAGTAATTTACGTTCTGTTTTGGTGAAGGTGCAGTTTTTTTTTTGTTGTTTTTCGTTGCTGTTTTTTTGTTTTGTTTTAATGTGACGAAATAAAATGCCGGAGGGCGATGATATTAAGAAGTCATTGTATTTTAATGTCAAGGTGTCAATTATGAACTCTAATAGCTTTGTAAAATAATGATTATAATAACAGAATTCTGTGTGAAAAACATTCCACCTAGTTCCGATTCAAAAGAATACGTTTAGCTGGATCGCTTTAGAAACTTATTTATCGCGTTCGTTTAAAAATTATTTACTCAGATTTTCTGTTTGCAAATTAAACAATCACGTGTATTATACTCAAAGTGTATATTATGCTCACTAGAATAAAATTTGATTTCAGTGAGTGACAATTAGTAAGTCTACTGTATTCGGTTCGTAAATTACCAAGAATTATTAATTTACTACAGCATCAACGTGAAAACATTTTAATCGACTTCAAAATGGAAGAGCCTCACAATTATATCGGTTGGGATAGTATGTTATGGATGTTGTTCCGAAATTCCATCATCCTTCAACCGATTATGATGCAATTTTTTTTGTCATAACTAAGCTGCGGATTTCTGCCTATTTGCCGATTTTTATCCTTCAATTAAAAACGCAGTATTTTAGCTTATTCATTTTGAAGCGTTAAGTGTGTTATACTACAATACTACTATTGCCTCAAAATGAACAAGTAACCTAAAATACTGCATTTGTAATTGAAGGATAAAAATCGGAAAATATGCAAAAATCCGCAGCTTAGTCATAATGTAATGCGATGGTAACTTCATGGAATTTTCCTTACACATTGGCAGTGAGTTCAGGAGGTAGTCACGAGAAGTGATAATCACACAAATCACACACCTAGGGAGCCAAAACTCGAACATTTCATAGTTTAATTGCGCACACTTCATAACTCTGTCTTTGTTTCATTTTTCTCTCCCTCTCCCTTTCGTGCGCTTTAGAGTGCTTCCATCGTCTGTATAATCTTTTAACAAGGATCTAAATTCACAGTCTTCCTCAGATTCAATTTGTGACCAATCGGAACTCTTCTCTATTTTCTTTGATATGCAGTGTTCTACTATTTCCACTCGCCTGAGAATTGTTTTTATAGCAAATATAGAATTGCTGCTGTTTCGAAATCTGCCACAGATTTATAATGCAAAATAGTAATACGAATAATAAACACTTTGTAATAAATAAACAAACTATTTAAAAAAGTACTATAGGTTTCTTTTTTGTGAATTGAACACTTTATAAACCGCTTAACTTCAACAAATAAAGTAAGAAATTAAAAAATGTTAATGACAAAATTGAGTGAATTTAATTATTTCCAATTATTCTACTACTTTATTTTAATATATGGATAGACAGCAGATATTTTGAAATTGCTGAGTAATAGAATAGAATTATGTGTTTGATATCTTACATTTTACTGGTGAAATCATTATAAAAACGCATTCTTTACTGTAAAATCACTGAATACTGCAAATCAACAAATCTATATCGTATAATACTTTGTTGTAAAAACATCTTTGTAAATATACGCATTTTGAGTCAAACCAGTTTGAAAAGTTTTTTGAATCTAAGTTTAACTGTACAAAATATTTTTATTTACATAAGTATTTAAATTCTAATTTAGATTCACAAATATTTCATAATATTTTTCTCTTTAGTTTTTTAATTACAATGGTCCATATCTCCCTAAACATTAGGCATACCATAGCAAAAATTGAAATGAAGAAGAATAAAAAATATTAAAGAAATCCATTATAGTAATACTTCCTTGAAAATTCACAGGAATTTTAAGAACTCGGCTAAGTTAAGCATTTTCGGAGTTAGAATCTAATTTCTTTTACTACGGAAAAATTCAAAAAGACTCAACAACGTAAGGAGCGAAAATTGACGATGAGAAAATGTTGAACTACGCTGTGAATTAGATAAGTTTTAAATTAAATTGAATCTGCTAAAACAGGGGAAACTCCGGACTTCGTACGATTGAGAGTGACCTAAATATTATTTCAACTGCCCAAGCCCCCTTGACTTATCCCCGGAGTAAATATTGCTTGGCTAATTAAATGAAAAAATTCCTTCACTTGAATCTCAATAAATTAAATCCAATTAGTTTTCAGTTATAATTAATTAAGACAAATTGATTAATATTCTCTACTTGAGTCATAAGTATTTGAACCGTTTCTTCTTCCTGAAATTTAATTTCTCCACAGATGATTTTTGTGTTCAACGGAGCATATAAACTCACAAAAATATTTAACTAAATATATTTATGTTATTTCGTGGAATATGTTAATCCAAAGTAACTAGTTTGTGTATTATTTTCAGTTCATAATCAATTAATTGTTTTAATGAAAATCTTTACAAAATGAAGAAAAAAAAAGATTTTCATGTTTTTATATTGATATTATTCGTAACTATACGGACTTCAAAAAATTATCTAAAAGGCTTTTAATGTATTGAAAAACGAACCTGATACAGCAGCGATGAAACACAAAATTGATTATTTTGAACATAAAGAGAGCATGGTGAATGAAGTAGATTGTTATTTATAATTTTCCGTAAAATATTTACGTAGTCTAAAAATTATTGTAATGCTGCAGCAAAAACGGCGATTTTCTGGAAGTAAACACGTTTTGTGGATCCATGATATCTTAAAACTAAATAATTCTTGTCCCGATATGTAGAAAATTTCTTTCCATAATACGTTCTGTAATCGGAATCTACGGATTTGTGCGTTCTTGACATTGAATTATTGGTTTACGGCAAAACATGTGTCCGTTCGTCAGTAGGCAACATTAGCGCCTAAACCTTTCAGACGATTTTCACAAAAATTGACATAGGCGTCCACAGCCTAAAACAAGAAGGAGACCAACAACTTTTCTGGGCTCCCTTATTCATTCAAATGTTTTATTTACATAACATTTTACTTGTACTAAAGTTTTCACTCTTTTTTTGAATTTTTTTAAAAGTATTTGTAGGCAGCTGAAAATAAATCGTTCGGACTTACCCGCATTTTTTTGAGAAGTTTCGTATGCTTTTCAGCACTTTTAGATTCTTTCAACCGATGTTTTTTTTATGAATTTGTAGGAGTCCAAATTGGCCACATTTCAAGCGTAGATTTGAAGATTTCTGCGTTTTTACCTTCAAAATGTGCGATTATTTTCCACTTTTGGGCATTTGTGTAGCTATTTTTTGCTAAAATTAAAAAGTCACAATGTAACAAAGTTCATTTTGATTATTTATAAACATATCAACGGGTAATGACAACACTACAACAACAATGTTGACTTCCGCAAGTAAGTAAAAAGCCGAAATGTTTCACGTTTTATATCCGTAGTCAAAATACTTACTCAAACATAGAAAAGGTGACAATACACCGATAGACAAATGTGCCCACGCATTTAACTTCACTGTAAAGTTTAAATGGATCTACAGGTATTATTTCTCATTTTTATCAAGCATTTTACATCTTCACGGAAATGATATGTTTTAATATGTGAGGCTACGGGGCCACTTTTAAAATTTGTAGAGTCTCCCTGTCCACTCTCGATACTTACGCCTATGACATTCTCAAACGAATTTGGTCGAAATCGAGACCCAGTTAATTTGAAATGTATATACTGATTTTAGGGGATACTTTAAACGAAGCTTCAATATTTTCAAAATTTTCTCAAAATATTGTTTCAATTTTTTGGATAATGTTTTCTTTAGAAGCAGGAGGTCTCATATTCGCCGAAGCTTCTTAAATTTTTGTATTTGTTATTAATTGATGACCAAGTAAAGCCAATACACTTTTTTACCGCCTTGTCGGGCGAGAATTACCTCGTTCTGGATCTGCCTCGCTTCTTAATTAAGATTCTTCTTTGTTGAATAAAAGAAATTAATATACAAGGAATAAAAATAAATGAATATATTGTATCACTTGAAATATATACATGAGATTAACGAAACTTCATCAGGAAAAGTTTCGCTGATTGTAACTGCCCGACTATTATTCCGCTTCTTATTTTCTATTTTATTTTCGGGGCAACACGTCGTCATAACGTTGATCGTTATGGACGGGTCTTCACAACACTCCGTCGACGTTATGGATGGACGGGTCGCCACATCTTGTTTATTTATTTGCTTATTTATTTTGTCAAAAACAGTAAAAAACTGTATATGAATGTGGGGAAAGAGATTTATCTGCGCACATTTTCTTGATGCCCAGAATTTAAAAAAAAGTTTCTAGTTAACGTCTGTATATTCCTATAAATGTACGAGCCATTTAAAAACGAATACACATATTTGAAGGTTTTCTCTCAACTCTACTCAGAAACGTTTTGAGGAGAAATAAACGAGTTATGAATAATGAATGAATAAATCGATGAAGGGCAAGACGAAATTAATCAAAATTTGGCATTTAAACAAATCTTTCAGCATGAGCTAAGAATATAGTCATTAAAGACGAAGATGATACTGAAATATTAATTTTTCTTTCTCCAGAAGGTAAATATATTAAATAATGTTCTCCACGACATCCATTTGGTTTTGAATGTATTATCACAACGTGTATAATGAATGCTGTAATCATTTGGAGAGGAGTTATTGTGTAAAAGGCTAATTGTTTTTTGATGGTATTAATGAACATAAACGGCTCCAATAACATCAAAGTGAATGTGTAACCCAATGTTATACGAAAGTTGCTCCGAAAGAGTCGACAGAATTAGATATTGAGAATATCCAAGGCATGATTTCTCCGTAAATAAGCATTGAAATACACGTATTTTTTTATTAACAAACTAATTTCATAAAAAAAGAGTTCAGATTATTTTGCATTATTTTTCAATTGTGTTGATTTTCTCTAAATTATCACTAAAACAAATCATGTCAGCAATTTCGTGCGATTACAGTAAAATTGTGTAGAGAACATCGTGAATATTACGAGTGGCAAGATATATGTAGAGTTCGATCTGTTAGATGCAAGTGCTGGCCGTATTTTTTGTCCCGACATTTCAATAAATACTCCGGCATTTTCAATAAAATATTACAGCTTAAGTGATGTGACTGTCTCGTTGAAAAGTATCTGTTTAGGTATTTTTAATTATATTTGATACAGAATGTCACTGATAAGAAAAGTAATTCAAGGAGTTTTACGAGCTGCAATATATTCTTAGATTATGGACATGTTCATTTTGTGTTACCTTATGTGTACGAATGCGAAAATTTGTGGTAAATCATTTTTCAGTCTGCTGATTTTTACTGATTATTTTCTTGAATAAAAATTAATTTCAAGATGAATTTGATACCGTAAAATTTCTAATGACTATAAATTTCTAATTCTGTACAATTCATGAGGATTCTTATTTGTTTCTATTACAATATTATTATTATTAATATTATTTTCTTTATTTTGGTTGTTCGAAGGGTTCACCATAAAATGCTGTCATATCTCAAACAGAAACGTACGTTTTGGAAAATACGAAGGCAGAACGGAAAGTAATGCACAATATTCGTTTTCTCATTTGATATTGCAACTCGATTGGTGAAATTGCACGACGAGATAGTGTGAATATCGCGCTATAGAGAGTATTTTGTTTCCATGTGTAGGTCTAGTGAGTGTAGCCTGAACTACGAAACAAAAATGGCGCGCATGCTACTGTACGTCACCTCACGTACTAACTTGTAAGGAGCAAAGAAGAGTACTTCGAAATTTGTGAGCCAAAGGCCACAATATTTGTACTAGTGAAATCCACAGGGACATGCGTGGCGTATATGGGGACGACTGAGTGGACCATAGCAATATCTTTAGGAGTCGTGTATTCTTCCAAGAGAGCTGTACTCCAACTAAACGAACTTCTACGAACAGGGCGTATTGAAACTGGTAGCATGCTGACAGAAATGTGATGAAAAACATGGCGACTATTTAGAAAAACTGGTCAAAGATGTGAGGTCTCTGGTGATATTTTGTGTTTTGGTACGAATTTAATTTTTGAGCAAAATAATTATTGTGCGTTACTTTCCTATCTTCCCCCGTATCAGCAGCGTTCAACTTTTGGACTAGTAATTAATGTAGTAAGGTATGCAGAATGTTTACCATAAAAACCATTATTTTAAATTTCCCTGAATGACATACCTTTCCCACATTTAACTTCAACTTCATTGACAGAACTCAAAACTTAGTGGAAATGTTTATTTCATTAGTTTATATTGGAGAAAAATATTCATTGCATCATAGTTATGATGACACTTTATTAGTTTTCCCTTCTATTAACTGTTCATTCTCTATAAAGTAAATTTTAAAATTTCACTAGCGTGTCGCCAAGAGTTTCTTTTTCTAAAGACCTTGATATCGTTGATAAATAGAACAAAGTTGCCCGCAGGTATCGCGGATTAGCGCATTACAGCCTGTATATTATTTAGGTATTATTTATGTGTGTACGTAAATAAGTCTTGGCCAAGCCGATTTGGGAAGTCATAAAATGAAAAAAATACGATGTTTTTTCTGGTTATTTATAAGAAAACTACGTTTTTTAGGGTTGACATCAGTGATTTCTTTTTAGCTATTCGTAAGGGAATCACGAAGACCGTATCTGAATAAGCGAACAAAGAGAGGAATACATACTTAACAAAAACTAGTTCGCATATCGTCGGTGAACTAGAAAACTAACATATTAAAAATGTTGATTTTGTAGGAGAAAGACATTATTCTGCGTCAAAAGACAACATATTTTAGTGTATGTATACCGCGTATCAATCATGTGATCTATCTCTACAATATTTTAAGAGATAAATATACTATTTTTTATGCATATTGCATAAGTTCCTAACTCAAAAATGACAACGTTTTCGTGTTTTTTTCTGTGTACCGATTATATATGAAATTTAAAAACTGCTTCCGAAACGCTGTATTCTTGTTCGTAGAATCTTCTGACTCCATTTATTTTCAGAAAACTACAACTTTAAATCAGATTAAAATGTATAGAAAACCCACGTGGTGAAATAACCGATGCTATTCCGCAAAGTTTTTTCGAAGAGAAATTTGTACACGGTCCAATTTCGAAGAAAATGAGGTAGTGCATCGTAGAAAACGTTTTGGTTTCCTTGTAAAGGTTTGTATTCTTACAGCTGTGATAAACTGAAATCTGATCAAAACAAATAATTAAACCATCATTTTTATTTGTAAAAGTACTAGATCACTCAATGCCTTTATCAACCACCACCACGAAATTTATCATCATCTTTTGCAAGTGCCTAGAGAATAAAAAGTTGTGAAAATAAAAATAGATCGCGTACATTGTGCATGTAAAGTACATTTCGCACAAAATCAAATGATTGCACTGGCATCGGCATCAAATTTATTGAATTTATTGTATATTATCATTAAACGTCAACAGTACGACAAAAGTTGCGAATATGCAAGATATGTCAACTGTTGGGTAAAACAAATCTCGCACGTCTGTGTAGTAAGTAAAATAAGTGTGGAGAAAATATTGCATTAGCGACGGTTGAAGACTGAAAACATCAAACTCGAATATCGCTGTCCACACGTTGTAAAGCGGACGACATTTGCGGTTCTTTCTGCAGTAAACCCTCGCTAACACGAACTCGCTTAACACGAATTTCGCCGTAATACGAACAAAACTTTCGGTCCTGGCAAGGGATTACGGTAATACGGACATTTATAATACTCGGATTATTATTATACACGATTTTTATTACACGAATTCCGATTATTTCGGACCCTTGGAATTTGTGTTAATAAGGGTTTTCTGTATATTCTTGGGAAATTTCTAGGAGGCATTCTGAGAGTTGGTTGAGCGTTGATAGAATCGTAGTATCTCTTTTGATCCAGAAATTCTCATGCACCCTCCGGTAACTAACAGATTCTACGAACGGTTGAGCATCTGCGCTCGCTTCTTCCTTCGCTTCTGGAACAAATAAACGTGCATTGTTCTTATGATGCCCAGTACAATTTGGTTGCTTTTGAGCTCACTTTCTTTAATAGATTTTTACTAAATAACTATTCACTTAACTTGTAAACAAGTGAGTCTTTGGCGTACAAATTAAATGCGGTGACGTACGAGTTAATGAAAGAGGTGACGGTAAGACCTTAGCCAAGACCTTAGCCCTTGGAGAGGAGTATGCCAAAGGTATTTTCGTACGAAATGCGTACATTTTTTTAGTTCATATTCATAAAACCTTACACGTAAATACTCTTCTCACCAAAACGAAAAGAAAGGCAGCCATGTTGAGTTATGTGAATCCAGCGGTTTCTTTGCAAGGCTTCCCGTCACTCTTTTATGTAGTCATTGCTATTGTACGCCACTCGAATGTACCAGTACTGGTCTCGCAAAGTGCTACTTTGACGTACTCGCGAAGTGCAACGTTCTCGTACCTGCGAAAAATAAGTGCAACGTTCCAACCAACAAACAGTGTACGGAAGTTGTGATTTCCATGCGTGTGTGCTCAAAAATATAGTTGCAATAGCTCAAATTACGCACGCATTCTCATGTTCACGTTTTAAATTATCAGTTAATATTTTCATTGAAGGTAGGGCTGCTGCAACGGTTCTGAATTAAAAAATAGCGAGTTCGAATTCAGTGCTGTTTACCTCTTGTGTCTGTGGCGTGTAAGGGAATCTATGACAACGCCTTCTCAATTAAGCTTCGTGTCATAAGTTACGAAGTGAAGTTAAGGATTCGTTGTGTTTACTTGGTCACCATAATCCCGTCAGTGATATGATGTGTGAAATAGACTATCAAATACCCCATAATGTCATGTAGATGAACAAGAAAGTCATAAGTGCCGAGATGATCATTTTGCAATCTGTTCATATTACTTTCTAATGCAAACCTACACTGCACAAAGAAAAGAATAAAATGTAATACAGTAAACCCTCCTTGGCACTAAACTCGCTTAACACGTATTTCGCCGTAACAAGAACAAAACTTCGGTCCAGGCAAGGGGATTACGGCCATACGGACATTTATAATACTCGGTTAACACGAATTTTTTTTATCACGAACTCCGATTATTTAGGTCCCGTGGAATTCGTGTTAATGAGGGTTTACTGTATTGTCTTTGGAAAGGAGTTCGTTGCATTCAGTGTATGAAAAAATTCAATCATAATGTGACGGGTTGCAAATCGCGAAACCAGCTTGAAAATTGCACTAAACATTTACACATAGGTACATACAACTGTTTTGCAATACCATAAGTTGACAACGAAATGGCGTTAACAAGATCGTCTGATGTATTCTAGAAAATTGAAATTACGCCTAAATAATTTTTTATTATCTATTTAATCTTTTTTTGAGACTTATAACCACTTTTGTCGCCAAAACGGCCGAGGTGCCTGTATTCGTACTCGGCGTCAGCGGGAATCGAAATACCATAATTGTTCCCGGGATGACAAACTGAAAGTGGTGATTAAGAGTAAGTGGTTTGGTACCTTATCAGATAGGTCAGTTGTATTGCATCACAACGCACGTTCTAATTTTGATGTTGAGTTGCTGTTTGGCTGCGCCGTTCGCCGGGAATATCAGTAACCTTATGACACTACTCATACACTTGCTTGAACAAAGTGACAACAGACGTGCATTATTTTCACTTTTGGTAAATCAAATATCTTTCGTATACTGCAACCAATTAATAAAAACCTACCGATAAAGAAAACCTCAAGTAAAATAAGACATCATTGAATTGAATTAACAAAGATGTCTACCTTTAATTTGTAAGTAAATACGTAGATGGTACGATTAAATATGTAATGGACCATATAGGACCAATCTGAGTTGATTCCAGAAATAAAACTTTTGTATTATATATCATTTATTGTGAGATCGATGTTTCGCACATTGAGCATGTGCCTTGTCAAGAGCAATGCAAGTATAGAAACGGCTGACAATGGCTAAGACAATACAAATTGACATAAAAACAAAGAAATACGAAATTATTGAAATCAATATTTACATTTGGCGTTACATCAGAGCACATATTACAAGTTATCAGAAAATGTTGAAGGCTTGTCAAACCTAGTGGTTACAATTCGTCAATTGTGGAAGGCAACGTATTTTGACAATTTGTAATAGGTTGTGCTCTGATGTAACGCCAAATGTAAATATTAATTTCAATAATTTTGTATTCCTTGGTTATTATGTCAATTTGTACTGTCTTCGCCATTGTCAACCGTTTCTACACTTGCAACGCTCTTGACAAGGCACATGCTCAATGTGCGAAACGTCGACTCTCAATAAATGTATATAATACAAAAGTTTAATTCCTGTAGGAATCAACTGAGATTGTTCCTATACGGTCCTATACACATTTACTCGTACCATCTACGTATCTACTACATAACACCAGGATCAACAGGAAGAACCCCACAATAATTTCAGTATCTTTTATTTGAACCAACCGTATACTATTTAGTTTCCCTTTTTTATCCTTTCCCCTCTCCAGTTTCCCTGGAGAGGCGGGAATTTATTCAATTCTAGTGTCTTACAGCAATTTACTCCAGCCGGTGAGCTTTTGGAGTAGTTGCAGGGCGGTATCTTAAATATACTATCTGTTCTAACTTAAAACTATTAATAATGCCTCTTTGGCTATGTTAGTTTATTTACAATTACTTATTTAGTTGAATGTAAGTTCGTAGTAAAGTTAATGTTCATGGTTCATTGAGTTTCCCACGCGCAGGTAGGGAGTACATTGCGCGACATCACCACTACCGCCCCCCTGCCCCGCGCGACTCAAACCCGTGAGCAACGCAAAAGCCGGCCACCCCCGCCACCGTCTCCCCCCTCCCCCACCTCCTCTCCCCCTCCCCCACCCTCGCCGCCAAGATGGCAGCAAAGCGCCACAACTAACTTTCTCGAACTTGTCACGATCTTCTAACGAGGGAATAGCTCGACGTCGGAAAGCTCATGATAAATCTCATAGCCTTTCGTAACAAAGACACACTTCCTTCGTCTCCTGTCAGAGCGGTATTGTATAATTTACAAAATCAAAAGCAACCGGTTGAAAAATGTACGATTGCGTAGAGTAGACCCGGTCGTCAACCCTTGGTTAATCACATTACTGTGGTTGGAAAAGGAAGAATGATCCGCGGTTAGAGTAGGGGATTCCAAAGTTTCTGTAAGGGGATGCAAACTAAACTTCTGTATTAAATAACGGGGTTGGAAAGCTAAATCGGAAGGAATGGCGTTTGATTTATCGTATTAGATGGGCCAAAATAGGCCACTAATAGCGAAAATGCAATGAGAAATGTGTGTGCACGTTTTCAAAGTTTATCAATGTATTTCAGAAGAAATTATTTTTACATGGTAACCAAAAAATTTATCCACTTTCCTTACTTTACCATTATTTCAGTTAATAAACCGCAAATATCAATTTTAAAGCTGAAGGACTTTATATTCCAATTATTCGTAATTTAAGCTCTATTAGTATTTTTTCCTTTCCTTTGTATTATTATATATTATTATTATTATTATTATTATTATTATTATTTAATAAATAGTATCTACTTAATTATAATTACTATGTAAACAATTTAAAATCGTAAAAACTCTCAGTCATTTTGTACAATATCCTTGCAAATTTGTGTAAAACGTCTCGCCAGAAATGTATATTTACTTAAATTACTGAAATTAAATTCCATCCGCTAACAAAATTGAAGGTTTGCCTAGTTCTGGCGTTCAGCAGACTGCGAACACACAAAAGTTTCAACTGAAATTTCTTCCTGCTTATCACTTAAACAACTTGATACTAGAGATACTACAACATCAGATACTTCATCGCATCATTTTTAAGTTTTGCAATTTTTGAAAAGTGAGAGAGTTCAACGCAAATTGGATCTGCACCATTTTTAGAAATATACTTCACAATACCCGAGAAAAAAAAGAAAAAAATGAGCCTTTTGTGGAAATCTTGGTTTTAAAATTGCCTTTATTTCACGCGAAAACTATTCATATTTGAAAAAATTGTGCGTGATCTTAATTAAAGATATAATTTTGAAGAATAAAAATTGCTTTTACAAAAAATCCGTCCTCAATATTGCAGTTTGTGGCAAGACACCGAAAACATGTTTTACATATGGAATTTCCGAAATACTTTCCTCCATCCGAAAAAATAAAGAAAATATTGGTGTCATTTTTGTAAAGCTTCCCTTGAGGCTTCGTATAAAGTCTCCCCTAAAAATCAACATCAAATTGAAGGGAGAGCGGGAATCAGCCAAATCAATCAGGGAATATCAATTTTGGTGAAAATTCTGCTTAGGGTTTAGCCATTTCCATTGTTCACAGATGGATTTGGAGACTGACTGACATTTTACCGTAAACATATTTCGGTGTCAAGTAGCCATCAAACGTGGATTTCACTACACAACTTGTTAGAAGAAGCAATTTACTTCTTATTGGGGCAAAATGTATCCCACTTTTTCGATATCAATGACCCACAAAACAAGTTTTTCTGTCAAAATCGCAAATTTTGGCTGCAGCATTATAGAAATTTCTGTATGCTATGTAGTAAGTAGTACAGGAGAAAGCAACAACGGTCCGCGCTCAAGAGAAAATGCTTTTGTTTATTACTTTGAACATGTACTATTAGAATGTATAAATTCACTCATGTGAATTCGCTACAAATTGAGTGAAGTCTGGCAGCTAAAATGTTGCAAAATGGCTCATTCAATTTGCTATTAACTCAAGTTCCCGAAAAAATAAGACATTTTATTCAAATTTAATTATTAAGATTTTTTCGGTGTCAATTAGTTATAAACGTAATGTGCATATGCAAGCAATCTCTTCAACAGGAGTTCACTTCACCTGCATCTGTTTCTCTTAATCTTCACTCAGCGCATGAATACTTCACAAAACAGTACAGTGTAATTCTACGATTGAAACGACGATACTCATAGCGTAGCATGAGTCTGATCTGGCAAGAAAATTCTTAAATCAAAATAGCAATTTATCTGGTATACAAGCATATAATTGTATCGTTACCTCTGATAATAAATGAACTGTGTAATTCAATGTTGCATCTCAATATGTTAAGACTATTTTACATATTAAGAATGTAGCGGGGTCATCCTTCCTCGTAGAGATACTACGTATTAGAGTATGCATATGTAATAATTTTAATCTGTTCTGTAAATCGGCTAAGTACGCTGTACCAGAAAATGATTTAATAAAAAAAAAAGAATGTCGCTAGATATCGAGTACCACCTGTGAAGTTGCCACACGGATGGTTCATTGATATTCTCAATCTGATAGAACTATATTAATTATATAAGAACATGTTACTCATGTAACAGTGTGACACGCATTGCAAATCGTAAGTCAATGTTCTCAGTTTGATGAAACTTTCATGTCCCTGGAAAAATTAATCTGTGTAGCGGAAATGATTCTGGCAACTTTGCGATAAGGTGAAGGTCTGAATTGGAATGTGTCGCTGTAGGAAAGAAAGAAATATAAATGAATAATTAGTATTTTTATGTAGCCTCATATATCGACTTTTGCTACTTTTGTAAGCCGCTAGTAATTTTATAAGTGTTCTTCACTTTTGTTTACATTGTTTGCTGCAGTATTTTTTTTGGGCAAAAGTTGTAATTTTCGATTTTGGTCACTCCTATCTAACGAATCACGATTTTTGGCGTTAAGATATTTAAATAGAGTTGGAAAAAATATTTTTCTTAGTACATGAGTACTGCATGCCGTGACGTTACTACAAAACCATACTCCTCATCTGAGTTCCCACAAGATGCCTTTGTCACTTAAGCTTCTTTCTTGCATGAGAGGATCCGCTAGCAAATGGAAAATGCCTGTCTATCAAAATATACTGCGTCACGTCGTTAACAATTTTCTGGCACATTATTCAGTGCTTTATTGGATGCCTTGTGACTTTTGTAAGAAAAGACAACTCGAATATCGTTAAACAGGTACCACAAAGAATTAAGTCTGATATCCAAATTAAAATATTTATATTGATCGTATTGTTTATATCCTGAAATATTTTTTGCATATTTCTTTGGTTTATATTAAAATACAAATTAAGAATTATAAAGAAGATACAAAATAGTTAATGTTTCAAACCAAGAAAAGTTTCAACTTTATTAGCTGATCTTCTCAAAGGGATGCATCTCTTCCGCTCAAAATTTTCTTAGAAATATAAATGTATTCATGTAACATTTTCGGAAATAATTCTATAGAATATTATTTTGCGACATTGAACTACAATTATAACGCTTTAAAACATTTATAATACAATTGCTAGCACGGCATTCCCTTCAGTGTTGAAGAACCTTAAACCGTTTTACGACTTGGATGTGAACAAACCAAAACTGCTTTGTCTCTTTAAGCTAGTAAAACGTGAACATCAACGATGGGTGTTCTTTTCTTCCCCTCATGATAACGACTTGAGGATTTCTTTGAAAGGCGCATCAGAGCTAGCATAAAATATGTATTTCTTTAGGCAAGGATGTATCTTACCATAGAAGTCAATTACCTACGTAACTACTCGTTAGTTTATGAAGATCTCAGACAAGAAGAAACAGAAACCACTACCTTGCCAGAGACGCGTGACCTTGGCGTACTTGCTCTTGGGATTGTTCAGTTAGAAGTAAAAGTTTCCGAAAGCTGTTTAAACCACCCATTTTAATTGTTCACGGGAATGTACAGACTTGAAAAAACCGCAAGTGTCCAAATTGGCTCGAAAATTGCCAGGCGTTTTTTATGCAATCCATTGTAATTATTAATGCAACCCATTTAAAAAATATTCTGTTCCATTCTCTCTCTCTCTTTCTCTCCTCTCTCTCTCTCTCTCTCTCTCTCTCTCTCTCTCTCTCTCGCATGTCTTTCTCTTTCTTCTATCTATTCTTCTTTCTTTTCTCTTCCTTCTTTCAATTTCGTTTCTCTTTCTTTCTCTCTCCTTCTTTCTCTCACTTTCGTTCTCTCTCTTTCTCTATCTTTTTCTCTCTCTCCTTCCAATCTTCTCCTTTCTTCTTTCTTCCAATTCAAAAATCTTCAATTATTTTTGCAAATTGCTATGGAATAAATGTATTTTTAAGATTGGTATCTTATTGTGATGTATTGTGATTTCTTTTTTTAGGAAAGTAAAATTAATATTATTTAAATATAAATGTGTATAAGGTATTGACAATGAGTCCCTCATGAAGAGACACACGTCAGACTGTTACAAACAATATCACGCCTATTCACGCCATCCTTTCATATTACTTGAAGTCAGGATTTCTATATTTATCAAAATTTGGAAGAAAAACATGTTCTTTCCCATTGGAACTAAACGAAAGGCTAGTGAAACGTAAGTTATGAGAAAAATAAGGGTGAAGAGACAGTTTTTTACGAATTGAAGTGATACGATTCAATAAACACATTATTGTTTCAACAAATGTGATGTATTTTTCATTTTGTGTGTTTTAGTGAACGTAATATGATGATTTTAATTTCTTTTGTATCCACATTGCAGCGAAGCTAAAACAGCACAAAACCTAGATCACAACTCGGAACGAATTTTGATTACGTTTGTTAACCTAGATACTACCAAGGTACATCAAGGTACAAGAGGGATAAAGAACAGTTTCCGTCTGTTGCGTCTTTCTGTCGTGATTGAATTGATTTTTTGGGCTGCTGAATTGAAGTTCTACATTTTTCATTTGTGCAGCTAAAATAAGTGTTTCATTTTTCATGGGACTAAAATAAGATTTGCGTTTTTCGTGCCTACTAAAATACTACTTTGTTTTTTTCGTGCCACTGAGACAAAGTGTTGCGTTTTTAATATCAATAAAATAAACTGTTGCGTTTCCGTGCCGGTTTCTGCGAGAACCTGACGAAACAAGGAATAAAGTAAGATACCTGAGAAAAATACCTAGCCAACAGAATCATGTATGCTGCATACTTGCATGTTAGTGAAAAACGACCCAAATTTTTATTCAGTGTGCAGTAGCATCGTGCCCGTTTATTGCGTTACCGCACAATTCACTTATTCAAGAATCCATCCAATTTATCACTTCCCGTGTTTAATAAAACCCGTTTATTTCGTCACACCTAGGCTGACGTCTTTGGGTCTTTGAGATACGTTTTACTTTGTCACCCTTACAAAGGTACTTTGTAAGAAGAGAAAGTTATGTAATCGTGCGCCTGGAAACGACAAACGAATTTTCGACAGACAAACTTATTGCTGGGCCCTGGTAACGCAAAAGTGGATAAATCCTGTTGATAAATATAGAAAAAAATTCCTCCAACACGTGGTTGTAGCTAGAATTCATGTTTTGTGGATCCCTGATATCAAAATATCGACTGACGGCAAAACCTTTGGTCCGTCTGTGATCAACGTTAGCACCTAAACCGCTCAGACAATTTTCTTCAAAATTGATATTTCTCAATCGATCTGAATCATCCCAAGACGTTGAGAGTTTCAAATGGATATTTTGATTTTTGAGGGTACTTTAAATGAAGCCTCAAAAAATATTTTCAAAATTTTCTCAAAAATGGCACCAAATGTTTTGATTATACTGTGTCTTCGGATAACGTAAAAGACGCTTAAGATAATGGTGCAGGTCTCATGTTCGCTGAAGTCCAAGATGGTTTGAAAATTGCAAAAGTACATTATTTTTGTCGTCTTTCTAGAACTGTAATATTAAAGATAGACCTCGTTTTCCTTGACGAAATCTGCTAGCAGACAGCTACCCTAAATCTACCGTCGCATGCTGCCGCAGAGGTCTGTGGTTACGTGTCCGCCTGCTAGGGAGTACTGCGCTAGTCAAATAGGATCAAAGTGGAAAGACGGATCTTTCAATAAGTTCATGTTTAATTTTTAAAACAATTGAGTAGTTGTGAAATTTGGCGCAAAATATAAGCAATTTTTAAATAATTTAACATTTTTTCTCAAAAAGCGCTCTAAATTTATCACGAATAGAAGCAGGGATGCTTAAAAGAATGGCACGGGTCTCATTTTCGTTGAGCTCTCTTAATTTTCAAAAATTTCAAATTTAGAAATAATGCGAGAATAGTACATTATGAAACGATGATGTAATGATGGGTATTAATACGCGAGTGTGATATTACTATAGGAACGAGGAACGAGCGTGTATCAGTAAACTTTCACACGAGTGTATAATACTCATTACATCAAGTTTCGTACGGTACTTTTTCTACGACTTTAGAAGTTAAACTTTTACAATGAATAGTTTCGTGGCAGTTGATTCAGCCAAGGCCACCTAGCGGACAGCTACCTTAAATCTACCCTCGCATGCTGCCGCTGGGGGCTATGGTTACGTGTCCGCCTGCTAGGGAGTACTACGCTAGTCAAACAGGATCAAAGTGGAATTACAATGCCACTTTATTTTAAATAATATACCACGAAAAAACACTACTAATAAAAGAAATTAAAACTATTGAGCATAATATAAAGTCAAATACAATTGTAATGTACACAAAAGAACGAAACATTTGCTAAATCGATTCTCAATGATTAATTAAGTGCCAATACTTGTTTGTAAACTTCTCTGTGATTGGTCAAGAACCTATATCATAATGAAAACTGTATCAAAATTACTATCATTGAGTAACTGTTGCAGCCATCAAATGACTGCATTATAATGGGAATAGCAAAAGTATGTACTGATGTAGCATATCTAGTTTAACGTTTTTCTTGCCGCTGAAATAAAAAGAGTTGCGTTTGTCGCGGCGGCCGGCGTAGTTTGGAGATCCCTGGCGCGGGAGATGGCCGCTAAGTAGGTGTCGAAAAGGCTCGGAGAGCGATCCCGCGAGATTCGATCTGTGCATGAGCCCCGAAAAAAGTTGTCCGCTGCGGTGGCGCCTCGGGAGTCACGTGCGCCGTGTGTCAGCCCGGGTGGGCGGGCGGCCGGCCGCCGGGCGGGCATACCGGTTCCGGCCAATCGAGTGGCTGGCAATAAGTCGATGGTTTGTCGCCCCGGCGCAATTTCGCGCTTAATTTAGTTGTTCGTGGTTCGCACACTTCGCACTACACGATAAACGATGGGGCTTTTGAGCTTATCCTGCCGTTGTTGTGATAATTGTGCGGCTGTTGGTTTTTTCGGCGGAGTTATTGCTAATAGGACAATAAGGTATGAGCTGGTAATGCTGCCTGTATTTGTACTGTAGCTCGTGGGAAAAAAAGTGCACAAAATAGTTAACGGTATGATTTTTAATTTAACTCATACATTTTTAACGTATTTTTGTTGCGTGCGTATTAGTTATGAATATTGTACACAAATATTAATACAGTAATACAATGAACATTTTAATACAGGAATTCACGAATCTGCATAGTATCTATGCACGAATTATTTACATGTGTTACTTTATATCAACGCGATATAAAGTTTTTTCTTTATAACATTTTGTCATTTTTGAAATTGTAGACTATTGCTATTCAATTTTTCGACTTTCTAACCACTGAAAGTATTAATTTAAAATTTCTAGACACATCGATATATCTACGCACATTAGTTCTTAAACAAAAGTGTGTATTATTAGTCAAAAATGTGTATATATACTTGACACTTATGTCATAATTGTGATTTAAGAGAGAATAATATAAAAATATAAATAAATTATAATTTAGATTTCATAATGCAATATTTGCATGCCTAAAATTGATCAATTGTTACTCCTCATTTTAAATTAATTCGACTGTGAATTCTATCTTTGTTTTTCCTGTCGACAAGCTGGTGGCTCGTCGCTGACACACATCGATGTTGCGATACTGTCAATAAGTAGGTTATTGATATATCCTATAACGATATAGACTTAGAAGCAGTGCAGCTACAAAAACACTACAAAACAAAACTAACAAAACAAAAATTCCTGATCAAAACTACCTCCAAATGATTTTCGAAGATGTGCTACACACACTGCTCGAGAACAAATTATGTATTATAATGTTAAATATTATCGTATAACAAAAACTACAATAAATTTTAGCCAAAACAGTTTTCATGAATAATACATTAACGAAGTATAGTGTAAATGGATACATAGTATTGCAGTTTATTTACATAGCAAAAATATCATCAAGGCTGTTGATTAATAACACAACATGAGAATAGCAAATATTTAATGGCAAGCGGCCTCTTCTTGGAGCCTTGCTGTCGCGTGAGTTGCAGGTCAATCCATCCGCAGGACAATGCATAATTAACCCAAAGTCCAGAGCAACAATGTCCACAGCGAAAAGGTCTACAAAGAAGTCCCCTGAGTATTGTATACAAAATGAGTAATGTCAAAGTTTGTTCGATCGAAATGCATTGTCTTCATTAATAAAATTTGTATTTCACTTTTAGCATTCTTGTTAAAATATAAATACTTTGCTGAAGAAATTAAAATCAATTTTTAAGGTCTTGTGAATAATGGATTTACAAACCATTTCCATTTCCGAAGTACGAGGAATGGAAATGCAAATAAAATGTATCAGAGGTGTTTCGAAAGAGAAATCTGGCAAAACCCGGCGTGTTACAGTGATGTAGACAATTTTGTCATAGAGAAGGATGGTTATAGAGCCCACATCCATGACTCGAATTCTGCTGCCACAATGTGCGACGTCCCATAAATAAGAATTATGTTACAAAACCGAAGGCGCATTGAAGAAATAGTGAGCAGATACCAGGATTACAAGGACAACCATAGTGTCAAACGATATCTACGTGCTCTTTCATACCATATGTAACTGCTTGCTGATCTTGTGGTAGAAGAAAACGGAAATGAAATTCCTGGTTTTCGCATGTAATGCTTTAAAAAGTCAATAAAATTGCCGTATATTTTTGTCAATGAAGCGTCATTTTTCGTATCTTTCCTCTGAACGTTAATTACACTGAACATTATATGATTCTGGACATTTAGGTTCTAGATATTTCTGCAATGGACACATAAATAACTTGGACGAAACAGTATTGGACCTAAAATGAAGCGGACATTTATATTAATGGATGTTTCCGCGAGTGGACATTTTGGTTGGGGGCGTTTACCTGTGGACCAATTGACTGCTAACCGTCGCGGGACGTTGTAAGTGACGTACTGACTGTTCAGGCTACTCGCAAAATGAGACGCAGGTCCGTGACGTGACGCAGGGTGAATCACGGTGAGTTTCTGATAACCACTTCTTATTGGACGCGCGTGCGACCGCGGGACCAAAAAATAGTTATCAGAAACTCACCATGAGTTACATTTTTGCGAGTAGCCGTAAGAATTAAGTTGATGCGCGCAATATTCAGTTGGTGGAATAGGTTTCAAAATATTTAATTGTCAGTTCAAATCGAAACTGTTTCATTGTGTTTGGGTTTTCTCATAGTTCCTGGGTTTCAAAAGATATCATAAATACCTTCTCTTGGCCAAAGACTGCATTTTTTTCAATTTTTGCGCGTATTGAAAATTAGTAATATACGAGTAGATACTAATGAAACAATAATAGTCTAGTCTCGTTACCAAAAATTGATGCTTAAGAATCGACAAAATTGTCTTACTGACTGTTGAAGAATCGACAATCTTTATTTACAATTTACAGTAAAAAGATTGTTCCAATCGTGTTCAATGTTGCTTCTTCACGACCTGGCAATGCCTAGTATTGTCAAAGACTAAGAAAAACACTCTACTGATTTAAATAAGTAAGATATGGTGTGTTTATGTACAATTAATCCTAATTTTGTCTCATAAATTATTAAATCTATCTTGAATTTATTGAATGTTAAGTAAATTAACATAATTTTATTTCAAATCGTGTATCGATAGACATTGGAAGCATAAAAATTGCAATTGTATCTAAACAACAGAACGGTACTTGTTTTTTTTTTATTTTTGATATAATAGAAAGTATAAAAACGTCTGTGGACATACCAGTGTCCCGCGCCATCTTGTGTTTTAAATATCTTCTATATGGAAGACTATCACAAATTGATTATTGCTTGTTCATCCAATCAAATCAGTTCAGAATTTGATGCACTGCTTGGATAAACGGATGCTCATATCGCGAAGTGTGTGTAAGTAAAAGCAGACAACTGATTACCATCGTAGTTCCCCTGTTGCTGTCTTTTGTGGTAAGACTTTCATAATTTGATGCATTGCATGTTCGTCTAAGCAGTGCACAATTCTTTGCACTGCTTGGATGAACGGAGGCCCATATCGCGCCATATGTGTAAATGAAAGTAGACAACTGATTAGCATCGTAGTTCCCCCTATCGCCGCTCGGACACCGCAATACGGCAATTGCCCGGCTCTTGACAAGTGTGTTTCTGAACCCATTCATTAATATCAAGGGGGGAAGCGGGTTCCGTTTAATCCTCTGTCGACGCGCACCTTCCAAAGACCCGACACCGTAATTTCGTATCCGTTAATTAAGCCATTCCCGCACCCGATCAGCAGCTTTCATGAATCACCAACCCGAAAATAAATTCGGTTTTTCGAGCGCCGCGCCGCGCCGCGGACAGCCGGTGTGCACGGGGCCTCCAACCGAAGACGTGTTCGGCGTATGTTCTTTGACTCGAGAGCGGAAGACGCGTGGAAAAATAAGGTGGAAATGGATAGAGGATATGGAATGGCAGAGTACTCATTCCTTTTGCTCCGGTTGAGAAATTACAGACAGTGAAAATTATGAAAAAATTAGTCTTGCATTCGTTCAGAAAAGGGTTTAACGACTTCCTCAATAAAACCATCGTCCGTTTCTTTCACGAGTTCCATGAGAATGCTCGCGCCAAGCATGGTACTGATGCTAGGAATCCTCGCTTCGACATCATTGAGAAGGTGAAGACATGTGAAAAGGGTGTTCTAGATAATGATGTTACTAATTTTGTGGTTTGAACTTTTCCTCGGTTCATTGGCTAAGAGAAAAAATGTAGTTTTGAAAGACACTGAATCAAAGAGGAAAATTAATGTAATGACAGGTTTTCTTTTCTTGTTAAGATGAACGTACTAAATATATTCATATTGATACCGGATTTACATGAATATATGTGTTAAAGGAATCGACTATTGCGAGAACAATACTAAAGTTAAATCCGTATCAAAAATTCGTTTGTTCGTTTTAATAATTCGTTTTTTATACATACTAATCATAAAGTAAAGAGGCTTGGTGATCATTCAGAAGTACATATTGTATTTTGTTTTTCTCCATCATTTAATACAGCCTTCTTGAAAAAATGTTTAACTTTATTTACTCTTGATTCAAACAAAATAAATATTAAAGCTAGTTCGTGAAAAAATGATTTCGAAAACTTAAATATTAATAATAATTTACGGATTATTTCAAATTTACAATTATTCAACATATGTAACATCTTCAATGGTTCAAAATTCTAAATTTTCTGGAGAGTGGAAAAAATGAATCCTTTGATAACAAATAAAAATAAAGTTGTTTGTTAAGTAAATACATTTTTAAACTAGAAAATGAGTTTGGAAATGTATTACTCTGAAAGATTGACTGTGCCAATTAGAAACACATTTGTGGTCCTGTCACCATTTGTGTCTAAAGGGTAACCAATCTTAGTTTGGAAATTAACGAATGTTTTACTTTTGAGTCATCTTCAGAGCATTCTGAAAAGTATTAATATGTTGAGGGCTAATATATTCTCTGAATCTTTGTGGCAAAAAATAAATTTCATCTTGGAGTTGAAAGTTTTGAATTGAGCAATTTTCTACTCCGAGATAATGACACAAAATTATTACGCATCGTAGCTTCAAGCTTTGGGTCTCACCGCGTTCTTGGATTTGCTGCATCGTAAAGTACAAATGCAGGTAAAAAGTCTCTCACCAGGACTATGACTTCGAAACGATTGTTCTATTGTAGGTGATACTCTCTGCAGACACATGGCATTCTGAGCCAACCAGGTCTTTTTCCCTTTTCAACGATGGGCATTTTACGATCCCCATAAACCTACAATGCTTCGCAAAAATATCATAAATTACTAGCTGACAGTCTTTTTCTTTCGATCGGATTGCAGACTTTTGAGTTCTTTAACTTTCTTAAAAATTGCTTAGTTGTTTTCATGTAAAGTTTTTGTTCTATGTATAACGCATTGTAGTACGACCAAATCTAAATTGTTCTTTTACCTTTGTGCATCGTAACGTAAATGATTATTATCATCTTTGTGTGCAACTGAATTATAACCGTAGACTCAGTTTATTTTAAATGTCTTTTATTTAATGCATAATAAAAGGTTTTCTGCTGTAAGTGTATGAGAAAAACACTTTTAAATTTTGTTTGTGAATGAAATAACGTCCACCTTGGTTTAAATTTGAAATCTTACTTCAACGAAGAACATTTTCGTAATTCTGTAAAATATTAAATAATTACCTGCTTAGTAGTAAATGTCAGCAATTTTGTATTTCTAAAAGGAAGAGCTTGATGTGTTACTAATGATAGAACCTACCTCAATGAGTAAAAGTACGTGCAGGTCTTTGATAAAAATATTTCTAATATTATGATTCCTCTAGTAGTATTTAAACTTTGGAGAGTACCTATTTTTGCATTATTGTTTATTCATCAGTCACTTTCAGCAATACGTTTGAGACTATTAGAGCGTCTAGCAAAAGACATCAGTGGTAAACTTGACGAAATAAAAATCATGAGAAATTGAGAAAGAGTAAAATACTCTGTAAAATGGAAACTTTTAAGGAAACATGTGTATTCTAAATGACGAAAGATCTCTGAATCAATGAGTAAATTTTCACTTTCTATTTAGAAATATAATTTATTATGTCAGTAAGTATTACAAAAGCTACATCCATCCAAAAATTTGCATAGTTTGAAATTAATAAGAGGAAATTAAATTATCTTCGCTATTGTCACGATTCTGGAAGATGCAATGTTGACTGCTGGCTTTGCTTTTCTTCGTCTTAGAATGATACATATAGTTTCGTTTATAAATAAAACAACAACAAATAAAAAGTAAAGTAAGTAATAAATGTGTGTGACGCTGTGCGGTCAGAGTTTTTTCTTATTTAAATAAATAAGTTTAAAAAAAATCAAAATATTATGTTATAAGAAGAGAGTAGGATAGGATAGGACGTTCAAACGTTATGACATTAAAAAAATGATTTTAATGTGTGTTTTATTTGCGTTTAATTCCTATTCTGTTCCGTTCAGTATAGGATATTGTCAGTTCGTTATGAGAGATAACGTATTCATACATTGTATATTTTTTTTACTTGTACCTAATCATTTACAGGGTTACCACACGTCTTTTTAACGCATATGCCATCTTTTTACGTCGAAAATTGTCAACACGGTGGAGTTTCTTTAGGATAAAAGTGTTCTAATTTTTGCAAAATTGTGAGAAGTTACTTAAATTTTGAGAATATCGTGTGAACTCTGCTGACTGCATTCATTAACATTGACTTGTGTTTTTTTCTATTTTCTGTGACATCTTACGGATTTACTATCAATATTACATTGAAGGACCCAAGGTTAATTTTTGGAATGGAAATGCCAATAAAGATTGCTTCACTAGTTTTCGGTCTGGCGTGGGTTGAGGTTTTGCTTACTCGTTAGTTTGTGTAGTAGTTATTGCGTGTTTGATAACATTGCGTTGTATTTGTATTGTGGAAGTTAAAGTATCGTTTGCACTGACTTTAAGTCGCCGGAAGGAAAATTATAAATTATTTGATACGTTTATTGTTAAAAATCTACTGGTTTCTCCTGATGTCGCCTTTTTACTTTCCCGCATACATACGTATCAACAAAATAATATACTTTGTATACGAATAGAACCGAAATACACTGCTGATACCGAAAAAGGGGTTCTTTTCAAAACGTCCGTCTGTACCTAAACCATGCGTAAGATTTTTGCAAATTGAAGCAACCCCTGTCCATCTGGCTCGAGTCGAAACTTTGAGATTTTGAAAAACATTCTTTAAAATTCGGAGGTACTTTACTTGAAAATACTCGAACATTTTCAAAATTTTCTCAAAAACAGTACCAAATTTTTTTACTGCGGGAAACGCGGTAAACCAAAGAATACCCGCCTAGCGCGCCCCACCGTTGCAGCGGCACGGCCTGCCAGATTGCCGACGGCGGCGGCGGCAGCGGCGGTGGCCGGCGGCGGTGGCGGCGGCGGCGGCGGCGGAGGCGGCGGTAGCGGCGGTGAGGCAGCGGCCGTCATCTCCCCATGATTTACGCCTACTGGCGAGGCAAGCCGCTGCTTCTTAATGCACTTTCGCGGTTAAACGCGGAGAAGGGATTTGCAACCGCCCGGCCAGGAAGAAATCTGTATTTTAGCCAGTGGCGAACGTGGAATAAGTCGCCGTCGCCGCCGCCGCCGCCTCCTCCTCGTTTAGCTGCGGTTCACGCCGGTTACTTTGCTTTCTATTAGTGAGGGCGTTTTATTAAGTGGACGGCTGGGTGGCTTCAACGATCATACGATGGCGACGAGTTTTAAGTTTGTTTTCGGGGACGTTCTGTAACGCGAACGGACGATTATGTCTAAAGTCTGGAGGAAGAAGAAGAAGAAGAAAGTAAAAAGAAAGTGTGTTTAGGAAAATAAAAATTAATTAAACATATGTCATTGTCTGTAGTGAGTCTTGGGTCATTCGGTCGGCTCTTCTGCAAAACAACTTTGACAACACACACAAAGTATTAAATAATTGTAAGACATTGATTCAAAATAGACGAAAAATGAATAGAACGTGTTTAAACGTCATACTCTTATACTTACGTGATTAACCTATATTTAAATGGATACAACTGAAGAAAAGAATGATTTATGGTAAAATCTTTACCTTTCGTAATAAAGGGCAGGTTCCAAAAAAGTTGAACTTTTGTAATTTTCGAAATTTCAGAGGTTTTAATGAAAATTTGACTTTTGTAATATTTGCCGCATTGTTTGTGTCACCAAACGCACTTTGTTCTATTCCAAAGAAACATTAAAAAAATCTTGGAGCCTTTTTCGAGTAATTTTGAAAAATGCTGTAGGGGGCTTCATTGAAAGTATTTCTAAAAATTAAAATCTCCGTTTAAATTTGCAGTGCCTTGATTGCAGCCAAACTGATTGCTAAATATTAATCTGGAGAAAATCCAGAGAACACATACGCCAGGTGCTAGTGTTGTCCACGGCCGAAATTTTTGGAAAAGAAACCAATAATTTTCGGTTCAAGTAACTCCAAAATATGTATTTCGGACACCGCTTCAGGCGTCCATGTTTTGCAGCATTGCAATACTTTTATATACTACGCATAATATACAATGGGGAGGATTTTAATACGACCTTATTTCTGAGACTGCAAAGCGAGGGTTCATAACATTTTATACGCTAATGAGTTAACTCCGGTAAGCCATAATTAAAATGGCGGCCGAAGGTTGAAAATGATATTGGAGAACTGCATCGATGCCTAATAAGCAAAAGACGCGAAGAAAATTGTTAACTGTATTTCAAATTTGAAATTCCGTATGTGCCAAATCTTCACAATTACACACATCAATTAAGAGACTCGTGTATTCTTGTAGATGCGTGTAAGTGTATAGATAAAGATGGTTCTTATTTTGGATTGGTAAGAATATTTGATCTCTCTATCATGATATTTAAATTTAAAAGAATAAACATTTTAGAAGTGTCAACAGTTTTTTAAAAGTAATGAACTCTTTCGATGAGTTCTTGCTTTATATATCGTAAGTTTTTATAGAAATAAAATCTATCGTAATTGCGCATGTGCACTGAAAGATATCGCCAAGATTTTTTTCACATTCCTAAATACATTTTTAAGAAAAAAGTGACGTCGAAAGAACGGCTATACCACGTTACTTCTCATTGGTGCAAGATGGTAATGTTGTCTAAATGATCTATCACAATATATTTTAAACTAATGTTTGAATGTAAATTTCTAAATCCGGGTAAAAAATTAAATGAATATGTTATTTAAAGTGCGATGTAAATAAATGCGATAAATTATTTCATTCTATTGCCTTTTTCTTTCGATGCACAAAAATAATAATTTAAAACTATCATCTGAAATTACTCTAAAACGCGTTTGCAATTTACGATATCTCCTTTGAAATGCGCTTCTTGGTTGTCATTTATATTAGGAACAATTATATCATTTTCCCCTTAAGAACATTTGAAAGAAATATTGTGAATACAACAGTGTGTGTATTTGTGTATCGTTGTTCAAATGTTACGACTACTATCTCTGCTTGACTAGCAGTAGAAAGAAATTTATCAGGATCATGTTTTTTTTAATACAGCAGAATTTTAGTTGCGACAAAAGGTTGATAAAATTTATGAAGGTACAGACGTGCATTTGTTTTATGGTTTCCATCAAAATAATTGGTTTCCCTTCTGAACATTCTCATTGTCATCACAGGAGTAAATTTCAAGCTTGACAATCACAACCCAAAACAACGAAAATAATGTGCTGTGTGCACTTCCCCCAAAATGAAGAAAGAATGTCATCTTCTGTTTCGAAGGATCTTTAGAAATTATTCTCCTGTAAGAAGAGATTGTGTGTAGTCTAGCCTTTGGGAAATTTATTTCATGTACCACAATATAAAGAATGAACTGCGAAAAGTTCACCGAAAAGTGTTTCCTAAAATGAATAGAACTGATAAAACAATATTTACCTTCGACCTTCAATTCTATTTCAATGAAATAAGTTATTCTTGAAAAGTCAAAAGAATTATAATAAAGACTTAAAATTGTTTATCAAACAAAAATATTAAAATGTTGTTCTGAGACCTGGATTTGTTGGAGGGGTAAATCTAAATAAATTCGTTATTTGGATTCACTCTCCGACAATTATTGTTGGTATTTGTTCACAGAAACCCAAAAGACGCATGTCTATAGGAAATAAATCCTTTTTTATCTAAAATTGCATTTTAAGAAATGTAATCATGCCAAACGCACGATTCTAATATTCAACTATGTTTTTATGAATTTGGCCTACAAGAAAATGACGGGTCCAGTTTTTCTAAGGAAGTTTTGCACGAGATTTTTAGAAATAACGTGGCCATTAACTTTACACTTGTGGTTATGAATGCAGAATCATTTTGCGGAAACCCTGTCTGTAGTCAGAAATATCCGTCCTCGAATGGTTATCCGCCATTCCAGATTTTTGCCAGGCAACATCCGTCATTAAAATTTCCTAACGGTTTTTCAGAGTGCAGGATCTCGAGTATAATTATTTTACACAGGTCGATTTCGATATTTGTTCTGTTAATGTAATATCTATTAAATCTATCCCACACGTTCCGGGTGAAATTTCTACGGGAACCAAACCCGATAAAGTAACCAATGAATTGCCGACAGAACGATAAGGCAACAACAAAGCTCTTCCAGGTCTTTCCATTTTCTCACCGTCAAATCTACAGACGGTGAAAGCTCCCACACTGATTAAACACTAAGCACTGACCTCTGGCATCAGAAAAAGCGACTGACGGAAGAAGATAAATGCTAGTGTCAGGTATCTGTGTCAAAACAATTTGTTTCAATGAAACAACAAAGTGTTTTAAAAGAAACTTATCTGTGAATTGAAACTGTAGTGGGCGACAGAACGAAGGTAAAGTTTCTCCTTAAGGCTGTTTCTCGCCGAAAATAATTTTAGTCAATTTTTCTTCTGAGAAGAGATGTATTGTGTTTGACAGATCAGTAAAATAAAGAAAATATCTAAATTTGTATTCAAAAAATTCCAAGTATTGTTCTTCATAAATTTCTAATTATATTTACCTAAATTATAGTCTTTTTAAAAGAAAATTAATGTTTTCTAAAATTATGAATAAAGTACGCAAATTTAAAATTAGGTACGATTGTCGTCGAAATCTCTTAAATTACGTTGAAAAAAAAGAACGGCATTGAAGTTCATGTAAGTTGTAGGCTTGAATTTAAGTTCCCATTCTTCTGGATATTTGGAGCTAAAGTTGGAAATTTTGAAGATTTAAAACAAATTATTTGATGTGAAAAAATCATTCTCTCGCATTTCAACATAAAATTTATTTTTGAATAATGAATGGAAAAACCCAAACATCGTAAAATTGTTATTTTTACGTACGAGACAAAAACAAATATCTGTAAGATTTGAAAGGTTCAATAAACGTAGATTTTGTGATATTTATTAACTCAGCTACTTAAATTGACTCATTTAAAACTGGAAACAAAGAACACAATTTGATTATGCAAAGGCATTTGTCATGTGCACCTGCTCTTAGCGGTAAACAAGAATGTTTGATGTTCATTGTGGACATAATATATCTGAAAAATTTACGACCATGTTAAACCACATTTTATAAAGTGTCTCATTAAATACAGAATTAGATTCTGGGGCTTTTAAAGTTATTGTTGGCCATAAATATACAATTCGGAAATTTCTCGCACCAATTTGAAACTAAGTTACTTATCAAATGAATTAACGAGCAGATAATTGGACATAAAAGACATGGAAAATAACACTGGAAAGATTGAGATTAGGAAAGTTTATTAAAATACTCAATCGATCATTGGTAATGGAAATAAGCTATAAGCTTTGGACACGTAGTTTATTGTGCCATATAAATTTTATTATCTTCCGTGACTTGACAGAAACAAAAGAGTTTCCTGTAGAGCATTTGATCGCAATTGCGATGTGGGGGATGAAATTCAACGGAAATTTCGATGCAAATATTTTTTTCGATGCAATTTCGGGGACTACCCTTTATCGCAACAATATTTCGATACACTTCACTTTTTATTGAACACATTGCGTGTTTTTAATTAACAAACGTTAAATAAAACAACTGGCCAATTGCTTTATCCATGCATGGTGTCCTAGCATGAAAATGTGATGTTTTAACCGGTTTTGTAATAACACTTCCGTATGTTTCGGTAACATTTGCGACGTAAACGTGAGGGGCATTTTAACGCTGTTCTTGTCTTGTTGCTGTGTGAATAGCGTCTCTAATGGTTAGCGTGCGAAAGACGAGACCTTAAAAATTGCTGTCCACTTCATCACTGGCAGTTACAATGACGCGACACCTTTTAGAGCTACAGAATCCTCGAAGTGGTCGCTGTATATCAAAGAACGTTACATGTGAATTACATTACATGAACATTACGAGTTTCGTTCTTACAGAAAATGTTTGAAGAATGGATGATGAAGAAATTTAGTACTACAATCCTGAATCCTATTTTGAGAAAATATTTAGTTAAAATCATTTTGGAAAAATTTGTCATGACTGTGCCAGTAACTCGTGCTTTTAATTTGTTACAAAATCATACAGGAATCAACTCTGCACACTTCTTTTTAGGCCTAAAATTGTTAAACAGCCTTAAAAAGAATTTAAAATGTATTTTAAACTAATGTTTTTAGTGATAAAGTTGAAATAATTTGAATGGAGATTTTTTCTAGAAATTCGTATGTTTACTCAAGCTAAATAATTCTGTTTTTAGTTCTAGACAGTTTAACTATTTTATGCTTGACAATTTTTGAAGTTTTTAGAGGATTTATAAACTAGGAAACAAGTCGCATGAAAAGCTAAAATAAGCTATTTAAATATTGTTAAAAGTTTGTGCTATCTTATTGTGATAAGTAACAATTTTGGGAAGTAAAAAATGCTTATTATCAAATCCTACTCATTGTTATAGAATTTTTATAACAATGTTCAAGCAAGTTTATTAATTATTTCAGTTAACTAATTATTTATTTTAAAATTGAAATATCAAATGCATGTACTCCTGCAAAACTTTCTTTTCGATAATACCAAGTTATTTTTATATTTACGGTATATTTCTCCAAATAATGTAAAAATAAATTGATGAAATTATTTATATTTTGTTGTATTCAGTAGTTTTAGTCCTATTTATCCATTGTTTTTTGAAAACTTGTTTACTTTCGTTGTGTGGGAAATGGAATCGAAGAGATTGTTTTGACGCACGAATATTCTGCGCCTGGCGAAGACATTGATTTGTTTGTGAATTACAGTGTCCGTTCCTTTGTCACGTACTGCTTCATGACTTTTGTTGTGGCGTGAAGATGTTTATTTTCATTTCTAATAATACATTTTGTATAATAGTTTTTAACAATTGTTTTTGTGTTTATTTGTAAATTTTGTTGACTTTTGTTTATTTAGCATCAAAATGTAAAGTCGTAAGCAACTATTCCACAGTTTTACAAAACAAAACTATTTACATTATTTTATAATATGGCAATATTGCATTTTAAAAGAATTTATAGGTTTTACATTTTATCTGTTTATCTATAATCGAGAAAATAGTCCGAAACAGTGTTTCAGATCATTATATTAACTGATTTACTGAAGGATTTGTTCGTGAAATTAACTTGAATGTAGCTGTAATGGACAGGGTTGGTTGTGTATATGACCTTCCAAATAATGTGAAGCACTATTAATTTCTTGTGTGATAAATTGTGGGATAGTTCTTCTTTATTAGCATTAGGCTACATCTAATTAATATAAAAGAAATGCATTGAGTGTATGCACCTGCAGCTCCTGCTTCTTGGTTATCCTGTTGATTGCCAATGGTGATTTTGTTAACTGTATTACTAATTTTCAATGCGCTCTGAAACTGATGGAAAACTGTGCAGTCTCTGACCATGTGGAGCAGGTGTCTATGGTTTGTTAGATACCCAGTAACTGGAGAAAAAATCAGGAACTATGCAACAGTTTGAATTTTTAACGAAAAACTCAAATACTCTATTTTATTTTTTCTCTATTCTCTTACTGCGCGTACCGGGTGACTTAAAATTCTCAGAGTACCACTGTTTATGATGCAGCTGTGTATTGCGAGAGCAAGACTGCAAGAAAAAGATTGTTCACTATTTAATCTTTGCCATTCACATTTTACGTTATTGGACAGCAACTATTTTTTTTATATTCTGGGTATGTAAAGAACTGCTGTACTGCATCCATATGTACTCTATAGAATTGAAGTATCCATAAAGATTTTGTTTTGTTGGTGTTTATAGTAGATGTACTGTACAGTATTTATTTCCTGGTTTGTTGCAGAGTACATGCTACTTTTGGGAAAATTATTTTGTGTGGTATTGTTCGCATCATTTTTAGTACTGAGGGCCACTATTTTTAAATAATTGCTTCGAATTATGTCTTAATTGTTTTGTCAAGTTTATGTTAAATAACGAAAAATAAGTAATAATTCTATTGACAAGCTTGTTGACCTGGTCGAGAGTAGTATTTGGAATTTAGTTCGCTTCTCAAATCTAATATTTTTTTTATATTTAGTTAAGGTTTTTTATCAACCATACTACATCGAGACAACTATTACAGATTTTTACTGTGTGAGCGGTGTTGTGTAGTTGGTGTAAGAGGTCATTGCAAATCATGGCTTTTGTTTTAGAAGCTGTTTCTGCAGAGAGCTGAGGTTGATTATTTTTTCTTAGATGGGCTAGTAAGGGTTCTTAGGCTTTGATAAGTTACGTCTTGATGAGTTACATACTCTAGCAGAATAACTAAATAATTATCAAATAATAAAAAACGATGATTTCAGTCATATTGTAAATTATATGTATTTTACAGATGTTTCGACTTCATTTGCGGTGTCCTCTCAGTATTCTACAGAGATAATGTTAAAACAATTCATTAACAAACAATCACTAATTACAGGTCTAATTTATAGCAATTGTTAATTTATATTAAGGTTGCATAGTATAATGAGAAAGAGGTGGACTTTATGTGAACGTCTGCCATTTTCAGGTATTTTGTTGAAAATGACACCTGCGCCCATTCTTTTACGCAAATCTTAACGCTGTTCGAAAGTTTAATAAAAAAATTGGGAACCATTTTGAGAAAATTTTTAAAAATGTTGAGGCTTCATGTAAAGTAACCCCAAAAATTGAAATATCAGTTTCAAACTTGTAGGACCTCACGTTCGTTCGAATAAAGGAATATTAATTTTGGGGAAAATCGTCTGTGGTTTAGGCGGTTGCGTTGACCACACAACAGAGCGACCCTCAAGACCACTCAAATCCCATCTTCGCGGTGGAATATGTCACGGCATTTCGCGTCTTTTCTCGGTCTTGCCGGTAGAAGTCGCATGATCGCAAGCACTGCTTCATACGGTCGCGATCGTGCGAAATATAGCGGAACGACTGAGAAAGACGCGAAATGCCGTGACATATTCCATCGCGAAGATGGGATTTGAGTGGCCTTGAGAGTCGCTCTTAGAAAAATCGCAGTATAGGACACAGACTTTTGCCGTCAATCGAGATTTCGGTCTCAAGGACAAACAAAAAATGGATTTCGACTTCACAATGGGTTAGAGAAGCAATTTATTTATTATTGGAGAAGATTTTTCCCCCTTCTTCGTTTTCAGGGCGTGACAGTAATATTTTTTTCTACCAAAAATCACCGTTTCCTGGCACACAATTCCTATTTTTACGAAGTAAGGCGAGAAACTCAAATTATTAATTAACAAGTGGTCGTAAAATGCAGCATGTTGATTTGATGTAAACAATAATTGTAGTAGTATATAGTATTGCAAAAATTTCTCGATCTCTTTTCGTTATAATGTGTTCTATATTTAGAACCGGTATAATACATTAAACCCACTGATTAACATCATAAGGAAGTCATCACTGATTACCATCATAATGTTGGCAAATCGTTTCTTTCCTAAAACTTTTCATGAAGAAGACACAAAGGCACATGTGTTTTAGTGTAGCTTATGAAAATATTAACACGAAAAGCATTAATCAAATATGGACTCACTTATGCGGACTCTTAAATTAAACGGTAATCTCGTTTGCATTGTAAAATAAAATGAAACTTTTCAGAAACAGAATTAATCTAGTGCAATCGCTGTCGCTGTTATAAGCAGAGAAAAGGTATAAGCAGAGAAAAGGTATCGGTCATGATAGTTCAAAGACCTCTGATTATAAAACCTTTCTACGAGTGCAGCAGAGTCGTAATAAAGCTGCACGGATCGTTAAGTGCATACAGAAACTCTAGGAAGTAACAATAGAAATAATTTTTCACAAAACATTTATGCTTTCTCAACTACTTTTCTCGAGACATTATCTTCTTCTCATCTGTCCAAGGAGAAATACAATCTCAAACGTTTAAATATTTCCCGAACAGAATAATATTAATTTCTTGCCGTCTGCTAAATGGTGCGTTTAATGACTTTTATATTTCACACTTTTATCAACGAAATTTTATTTGATTCAGGTGCTTGTTATATGACTATGTTTTTCAGTTTGCTGAAGTAGATGGTTCACGCGCAAAAGGAATTGTAAATTACACCCCAGATAGTGTCTTAGGATACTTTTGGTTTGTTCTAACGAAATATTTCTAAAATATTCAACATATAGAAGTGTTATATCGTTGTGTTTAATTTGTTCTAATTCATTAATGTACTATTTGCAGTGATGAATATTTTAAGCTACAATATCAGTTTTAGTTGCTAATTATTGTGTTGTAACTTTTCTGTTATTACATGGAGTTAATTACAATTTAAGCCGGCCCGGTGGCCGAGATCGCTAAAGCAGTAGTGCTGTAGCGATCCCGGACCGAAGGATCGCGGTTTCGAGTTGCACCTCGTAATGATAAATAATAATAAAACCACATAAAATGATTTTTCAAAAACCAGTACCCATACTCTTCAACAATAACAAATAGGACACTGTCGTATAACACTGCAATTAATATTTTAGCATGATAATAAAATGCGCTCTTGAGCCTCGCTCACTCGTGTATGGTCACAGTAATGGAACGTGAAGCGGTCAAAACTCCCGCCAGCTCCCCGCAGGGGGGGGGGAATCGTGGTCACGTAGGTGGTCACGATCTCTGGTGAAGGCAATGCTAAGCTCCTGGTTGTCAGTTCAACCCTGCGAGCCACCAGTTGGGCCTCTAGCAATTCGAAAGCTTAAAGCAGGATCGGGTGAAGCAGACCTCTCGGGGTACTCTGGAATCCACATTTAGAAGTCCGTCGGGAAACTACCTACCGTCAGGCTGCCTTGGTTACGGTCCAACCCAGGTCGTTAGCCTAAAAGTGTAGGCAGTGTGGAGATGGGATGGGTTCTGCGAAACTCCTTAGTTCGGGTGGCCCCCAGTTGGGCTCTCGGCTTCGTCCGTGGCAGTGGCCCAATACTCGGGGCAAAGAGGAGGGACTTGGTGTTCAGGCGCATGTGAGTGAAGCTTTGTCACATGACAGCACAACTCCGATACTGGCCCGGATAGCTAGTAACTCTGAGCTGGGAGGGCGGCCGTAGACCCAGGCATTGAATGGGGAGGTTGCCGAGAGCGCAAACTGCGTACCGGCAGAATCCGGATATTGGACTAAGGGTATACTTGTGCACTGGATGAGGATGTGTATAAAGGCTAACGCCTACAGGTCCACCATGGGACGTCAGTCCCTACTAAGATACAAGTGCTGGGGGTGCCATGTTGGCGTGCATGCTTACATATTAAACCCCGCTAGATATCTTGGCTGTTGAAGTGGGGCGACAGATTCACAACCGCTTCAACAGTCACGTAAGCCGCACTCCCTAGTGTATGGCTTTCCCTGAAGTAGTTTCTTCAATACATAAAAGAATAAAAAGATTCGAGTGATTCAAGTTCAAAAGCCGCGCTGTCGGTCCCCTAATTTCGGTAATCAACCCACACACCGGCAAACGCCGGTCGACGAATCACCCATTTTCAAAGGGGCGTCAGATTTACAAACGTTAGAAATGCAGTCGAGAGTTTCGAATCAACTGCGAACCTTTTACAATTCGGATTCCAAAAAATACGAACGTCTTCCCTCCAACCTTCAATGGCCTATTTGTCATGTTTCTTCGCTCCACAGGTGTAAGAGATATAGGTGGGTTCACTCCCGGTCTAAAACTGAAGCTAATGTGAGGCTAGTTCTCACAGTTCTTGCTATGTAAGCGCTGCGAACGACTTGGGCATTTTTGGGACAAGATGGTGATCCATTTAATAGCTTTGTAACCTCTGGTGGAAGCCACTAAATCGCGAGACGCCATCATGAATGCCCAACTCGATCGTGCACACCGTACGGATAAGCGAGGAACTAGTCTCAAACTGGCTTCAAAAATTTTGTCCAAAAGGCCGATAGTTGACACACCTATATATCTTACACCGTGCTTCGGACTTATGGCGTTACGTCGCATTGGAATTCAGCTTGTCTGCGGTGCGCAGATACTGAATATGTCGCAGCCGCAATCTGATAGATTGTGGAAAGAAGGTACTGAACGGTACTGTTCAAGCTCGTGCGCCCCAGTTGCACTTGGATGCCCAATTTAATTGATCATGCACCCTTCACACACCTCTTGTTAACTTGGATTTTGCAGCGGGGTGTCAGATTTACAACCGGACAAGCGCATTCGTGCAAGCCTTGATTGCTCGTATATGCCTTCCCACAAAATAAATCCTTCAGTACGTGAAGGATTCCAAATCCATGAACGAGTGAAGGATTCCGAATCCATGAATACGTGAACGATTCTAATCCTTCACCACGTGAAGGATCTAAAGATTCGTGAGGATCCGAGAACTTTTTACATTTTCAGAGAGCACGCGCACCTCGTCCCACCGCTCTCGTTACATTCTCCCCTCCCGTGCATCCCAATGACCCGCAGGTCATGCTCCTTCGCCGGGCGGGCAATGGCGACTGCTCCGCCGCGTTGGGAACCCGCAAGCCTGGCTCGCGGTTGTTGTAGATCCGTTGTCGCCGCAACATACTCCACTGGAAGCCTTGATTTCTCATGTATGACTTCCCCTAAAATATACTTGAGAACGTGAACGATTCTAATCCTTCAACGCGTGAAGGATCTAAAGATTCGTGAGCATCCGAGAACTTTTCACATTTCGAGAGAGCACGCGCGCCTCGTCCCACCGCTCTCGTTACTATTCTCCCCTCCCGCGCATCCCAATGACCCGCAGGTCATGCTCCTCCGCCGGGCGGGCAATGGCGACTGCTCCGCCGCGTTGGGAACCCGCAAGCCTGGCTCGCGGTTGTTGTAGATCCGTTGTCACCGCAACATACTCCATTCGAAGCCTTGATTTCTCATGTATGCCTTCCCCTAAAATAAATCCTTGAATGCGTGAAGGATCCCTAATCCATGAATGCGTGATCCATGCGAATCCATGAATACGGGAATGATTCTAATCCTTCAACGCGTGCAGGATCTAAAGATTCGTGAGGATCCGAGAACTTTTCACATTTCGAGGGAGCACGCGCGCCTCGTCCCACCGCTCTCGTTACGATTCTCCCCTCCCGCGCATCCCAATGACCCGCAGGTCATGCTCCTTCGTCAGGCGGGCAATAGCGACTGCTCCGCCGCGTTGGGAACCCGCAAGCCTGGTTCGCGGTTGTTGTAGATCCGTTGTCACCGCAACATACTCCATTCGAAGCCTTGATTTCTCATGTATGCCTTCCCCTAAAATAAATCCTTGAATGCGTGAAGGATCCCTAATCCATGAATGCGTGATCCATGCGAATCCATGAATACGGGAATGATTCTAATCCTTCAACGCGTGCAGGATCTAAAGATTCGTGAGGATCCGAGAACTTTTCACATTTCGAGGGAGCACGCGCGCCTCGTCCCACCGCTCTCGTTACGATTCTCCCCTCCCGCGCATCCCAATGACCCGCAGGTCATGCTCCTTCGTCAGGCGGGCAATAGCGACCTGCTCCGCCGCGTTGGGAACCCGCAAGCCTGGCTCGCGGTTGTTGTAGATCCGTTGTCACCGCAACATACTCCATTCGAAGCCTTGATTTCTCATGTATGCCTTCCCCTAAAATAAATCCTTGAATGCGTGAAGGATCCCTAATCCATGAATGCGTGATCCATGCGAATCCATGAATACGGGAATGATTCTAATCCTTCAACGCGTGCAGGATCTAAAGATTCGTGAGGATCCGAGAACTTTTCACATTTCGAGGGAGCACGCGCGCCTCGTCCCACCGCTCTCGTTACGATTCTCCCCTCCCGCGCATCCCAATGACCCGCAGGTCATGCTCCTCCGCCGGGCGGGCAATGGCGACTGCTCCGCCGCGTTGGGAACCCGCAAGCCTGGCTCGCGGTTGTTGTAGATCCGTTGTCACCGCAACATACTCCATTCGAAGCCTTGATTTCTCATGTATGCCTTCCCCTAAAATAAATCCTTGAATGCGTGAAGGATCCCTAATCCATGAATGCGTGATCCATGCGAATCCATGAATACGGGAATGATTCTAATCCTTCAACGCGTGCAGGATCTAAAGATTCGTGAGGATCCGAGAACTTTTCACATTTCGAGGGAGCACGCGCGCCTCGTCCCACCGCTCTCGTTACGATTCTCCCCTCCCGCGCATCCCAATGACCCGCAGGTCATGCTCCTTCGTCAGGCGGGCAATAGCGACTGCTCCGCCGCGTTGGGAACCCGCAAGCCTGGTTCGCGGTTGTTGTAGATCCGTTGTCACCGCAACATACTCCATTCGAAGCCTTGATTTCTCATGTATGCCTTCCCCTAAAATAAATCCTTGAATGCGTGAAGGATCCCTAATCCATGAATGCGTGATCCATGCGAATCCATGAATACGGGAATGATTCTAATCCTTCAACGCGTGCAGGATCTAAAGATTCGTGAGGATCCGAGAACTTTTCACATTTCGAGGGAGCACGCGCGCCTCGTCCCACCGCTCTCGTTACGATTCTCCCCTCCCGCGCATCCCAATGACCCGCAGGTCATGCTCCTTCGTCAGGCGGGCAATAGCGACTGCTCCGCCGCGTTGGGAACCCGCAAGCCTGGCTCGCGGTTGTTGTAGATCCGTTGTCACCGCAACATACTCCATTCGAAGCCTTGATTTCTCATGTATGCCTTCCCCTAAAATAAATCCTTGAATGCGTGAAGGATCCCTAATCCATGAATGCGTGATCCATGCGAATCCATGAATACGGGAATGATTCTAATCCTTCAACGCGTGCAGGATCTAAAGATTCGTGAGGATCCGAGAACTTTTCACATTTCGTGGGAGCACGCGCGCCTCGTCCCACCGCTCTCGTTACGATTCTCCCCTCCCGCGCATCCCAATGACCCGCAGGTCATGCTCCTCCGCCGGGCGGGCAATGGCGACTGCGCCGCCGCGTTGGGAACCCGCGTTCTCCCGCCCGCGCCGGGGCGATAGCGGCGCGGCGGTGCCGGCCCGGGCGCTCTGCGGAGATCGAATCGAGGGGCTTCGTGATCCACAATCGTGAAGCATGGCTCTGCGCGAACACTGGCGAAGGCGGCGCGGGGGAGGGAGGGAGGGAGGCGGCACCCTCCCCCACCCCGCACGTCGGCTGGCGAGGAGGGGAAGGGGGCAAATCGGAAGAATAATTTGTGGAAGTTTCATAGGCCGCCTTCTTCCTCCTACTCACCCCTCTGCCGCCGCCGAGGCAGGACACGCAACATTCGGAGGCAACCACCGCTGCCGCCGCCGCCGCCGCCGCTTCTGCAGCCGCGACCTCGTCCTCCCAGCGATTTTTCTCTCCCCAGTTGGGAAACCAACCGTGTTGCGATAGAATTCCTCCTTCTCCCCCCTCATGACTATTTTTATTTTCATTTTTACTTTTCTGTATACGTACGTATTTGTGAAGTAATATACGTAGTGTAGGGAAAGTTATGTAGTGCTGCGTGAAAAAATGGCGAATTTTTGGTAGAAAAAAATTCGTTGCCGGGCCGTGATAACGAAAAACTGGATAAATCCAGTTGCTAAATTAAGAAAAATTCCCCTAACATTTGGTGTAGCCAGAATCCCTGGTTTGTAAGTCCGTGATACCGAAAAACTAATTGAAAGCAATACGTCTGTCCGTCTGTCTGGTGTCTGTGAACAACACCAGCGCCTAAACTATGCATTGGATTTTTTCCAAATTGAAGAAACCCCTGTCAATCTGGCCTGAGTCGATTTTGAAAAATATTCATTTTTGGGGGTACTTTACATGAAGCTCCCCGGACATTTTCAAACTTTTCTCAAAAACTGCTCCAAATTTATATTTTTGTTTTGTATTTTTGTTTTTCCTCTTAAGTATTAACAACTAATAGTGTAGGTGTTGAATTTGAAACTTGATAATGCCGACTAACCAATTTCTAATTCAATCGACATTGATATAAATGTCGAACCACCTCAAATATCGCAACATCCTTTCACTTCGGAATGCAGTGTGGCAAGATGAAGGAATGCAAAATCCAGGCGCACTGGGGAGGATGAGTTGTTTCTAAAAGGCGTCGGTGGAATAAGAAGGTAAAGTAACACTATGATGACAGTGTCACTGACAGGAAAGCACGAGGACAATGTGTGTGAGGTACAGTGGGGATAGAAGGCAGCTAGGCTGTGGGGGTGATTGTGAATGGGCAAGTATTTCCGACAATAACGAAGCTGGGGGTAGCAAGGGACTGCTGGGAGCGGTGAGACGCAGATAGGGAGTTGGTGGTGGTGGCAATGGGAGTGGTGGGTAGGAGGTGCCCTGGAGGCGATGGAGGAGCCGTGGAGAAGCCAGGACGGCGCAAGAGGGCGGTGGCGGGGTGGGGACGGAGCGGGAGAGGACGGGGCAGTGGCGGGGACGAACTGGGACGCGTTTGGAGCGGGGGCGGGCGCGGGGGCGGGCGCGGGGCGGGGCGGGCGCGGGGCGGACGCGGGGGCGGACGCGGGGCGGGCGGGAGGCAGGCCGGTGTGGGCGCGGAGGTGGGCGGGAGGGGCGAGGGGGCGGACGCCGGGGCAACGGAGACGCAACCAAAGATGGACCCGATCCGCCCAAACGTGCTGTCGTTGTTGCGCGAGTTAGCGCCTGCCTCCTCCGCCCCCATTGCCACCGCCGCCGCTCGAAATGTTTCGTCGCGGGAGGTGTTGAAAAGAACAGATGGGAGAAACGGCGGGGAGCGTTGGCACAGGGCGTGATCTCCCTTGGCTGGATTATAATAATCTGACTGCGCCACCGGCCTCCCGTTTAACGCTGCTGCCGGGTCGTGTCATTTCTCAAATGGCGTTTCCTTCTCCGGAAACGCGGATACACCGCCTAGAATCCACTCGGTTTTTGACGCCCGTATTTTCCGTTTGGGGAAATGAGTGATGTTTCACAGTTTTACAGGTTTTTGTGAGCTGAGAAACGTTTATTTATTCGATACGAGTAGTGCGCGGTGTAGCAGTCTGTTGTTCATTGTGGTCCCAAGAAAGCAAATAAATAATACCAAATCTTCTTCTTCAAACTTCATTATAACAGATTTGTATATTTTTGAAGATAAACCTCTATTTAAAAATAAATGTGTGTATTTTTAGCTTGAAAATCTCAATCTTCAAGAAATGTTTTCTGGATTAACTTCTATTGAATATGAGCGCTTTGGTTTTATTTTTTTTTACAATCTCGTGATCCTTTGTTTCTTATTGTCATGTGAAGAATTATTTGCCACGTCTATCACATATTTCTGTTGAGATTGCTCAATTTGCGTTGAGAAATAGAAGTTATGTAAGTAATTTTCAGACTCTTTGATGCTTTCTCACCTGCAAAAGATATTTCAGAACTTAAAACCAAAGTATTTATTGTTTTTAAAAAAAATGTTTGGTAAGTGTGCATGAATTTTCATCCGCTTTCTTTTGATTATTTTAAAACAAATTCGGCTGAATAAAATATATGTTAGAAATGTATTCACGTTTACCGAATTACTGATTATGTAAAATAAAACGTATGCAACTAACACTTAATTTTCGTTTTGTCGCACAAAGAAATACAAATATTATTTATATATCGTTATATTGAAAGAAAATATAAAATATTTTCCTTACTACATTTTGGTCTAAAATATAATGAAATAGGAAACTTTTTGATTGACATAAAAGTGCTACCTGAACACGTATTCTTTTGGTTTCAAAACGAAAAGAAATTCCCTTATTGAAGTTTAATATTTTCGTTTAGTATCCTTCGTGAGTACATATGCGTGAATGTGTTGACTTGGGGTAAATTGAAATTTGATTTTCAATTCAATTCTATTTCTGCGAGGCACTATTTTTTTAATATCTATTTTTAAGGAATCGCTCAAATTTCTCGAATTTCGATATTGTATGAGGATGTTGGCCTGTCATTTAAATGTCCTTTTCGCATCACGGGGCACTCCGCTTCTTCTATTAACTACATTATTTCGCTCCCTCTGTTAAACTTCACCACCGGGTACTTTAATATAATCATTTTATGATAGTATTATCTCATTTACAATTTCACGCAAACACTTATCAACCACTCTTTCTGTACTTAAAATTTCTCCTGAGTCATTGCTCGAATTGAGTTTCTGAAATTTCATATGTGGTTTAGATATGTAAGGTATTATTTGTCCATCATGGTTTCCTTCTCCAAAAATACCATCGCTTATAATGGGAAATTGAAATCTTGGGAGGAAAAATGTCCTTTTGTTGTGTAAAATCAAGGACTCCATTTGTAGTAGCTTCACAAATAAGCCATCCCTCTCACTAATCGCCTGAGAAAATGTATAATCAATCGCTACTGGTCTAAAGGCGGTGTCCAACATTACGAATTTCGTTCAGTGGCGGTTTTCTTCGTAGAAAACATTTTTGTATGCCTTGAGCCAGAACCGTCCAAGGAGGGATGGAACGAAAAGGAATGGAAAGAAGAAGCCTGGGATTTTTCCTCATGCGTAATGCCGATTTCCTCATGCGAATATAAATTTGTTCCATATTATACAATTTTACACCAAAAGTACACTGAAATGTCAAATATTTCGTGATTCGTTTTAAAACTCGAAATTTACTTCGATTGATTAGTTTTAAGTCACAGCAAAGGCCATTCATTCGTTTCCGAAGATTTTTTGCTAATGAATTTCCAAATATTTACTCAACTCTTTTCTTTATTTCTGGGGATAAACTAAGGTGGCTCCGTGGGTAGTTTTTTTTTAATATTAATGAGGCACAATTGTGGTTGGGTTTCTACAACCAAACAAGTGACCTTAGGCTTTTCAATTGGTAATCCTTCATTCTCAGATTCTTATTTAGCAATAATTAACTTATTAATTTTTTATGTAAAGTCAAAGAACAGTAAAAGTGGAGTAAGGCATATGGAGAAGTATAATCTGTATCCATTTTCTTGAGCTCAAGAATCTTTTCCTCATCTATACTATATACGGTTGGAAACTTCAATACAAAATTGGTGGAAGGAGCTAATTTTAACAGAACTGATCTGTTCTTTGTGTTGAAGCAGTTGTAACGAAATTGCTATTTACAGTCTTGTCAATGTCCAGCCTTCTGGCCTTCGGATATAAAACACAATATTTTATCACATCGCAAATCTTCATGGTTTCAAAAAATTATTTTCGGAATGTGAATGCAAATTTTAGCTGTGGCTTCAGTATTTCAAGGCTTGTGTCAGTTGTTCATTTTGCATCCTTGATACAAATACGTATGTATGTTTTCGGCTACCCTGATTATGTTTATAGGTAAAAATAGAGAGCAAATAGTACAGTAGTGCGCAAAAAAAAACAAACTCATCACTTCGTTCACGGTTGTAATCTGCAATATAATTCTGGAAATACACCACTTGGTTTGCACAAATCGGGTGAGTTATTAAGACAGTAGAATTGGAAACATAGTATAATCCACTTAAAATATATAATTACCAATTTCTACTAATTTTTGCTTGAAATTTGAAAGATCTGTAAACAGAAAATACAAAATGCCTATTTTCTTTAGGTGATGCGGTTTCATTGGGCACTACTGTAAGTTACGGAGTAAGTGCGCCAAGCATGTCGCACACATGTTGCGTGGTATATTATTTTTTAACAGGCGCCCTGAGCGAAAGATGTTTCACACTGACTTCGTGAATTTTCTGGCACGTTCCAAACTGTTTCGCAAACTAAGAAAACACGAGAAACCGTGTTTCTCACACGGTGTGTTAAACAATGTTTTCAAAAATGTTTGGATGCATGTTTGCAAAAGTTTGATTCAATTTTTTTAGCTTTGCTTGTGCCAAAGTCTGGAATGTTGTTTTCGAAAGTCACGTGTTTTTCAAAATGTATTCTTTACTCTAAGTAAAGCAGGAATCTTAATTTTATGAACACTTGTGTACGATGTTCAGAAAAGATGTCACTGCTACGCAACAGTTTGTTTTACGTAATAGGTATTTCAAAGCTGGGCACGATATCTTTTCTTTGCAACGTTCGTTTGAAACATCAATTTCCGTTCTCATAACGTGACATTCTCAACATAGATATCTCTCAGGTTTTCGTACAAGTCACTTATATTTCTTTTGTTTTGCGGTAGACATACGGCTCGCATTACGTTTTTTAAATCTGTATAAATAAAACAGGATGTTGGTATCTATATATAAGAGCAAAACTCCGACACCGTTGGACCGATCTCCATGAAAGTTGGCACTTCTACGTGTTTTTTCACCGAGAAGGTTTATGTGTTGTTTATTCAGTTGTAACTCCACTACATGGCGCTACATTTTCACTACATATCCATTACATATTCACGTCAAATGCAACCTGCAAAACACTCGGCAGCATTTTGAATCTATATCGTTAAATAACTCCAAAATGTGGCGTTCTAGGGCCTTAAAAACTAAACGCAAAGAAACGTTTCTCACACCGTAATCTACAGGATGAAACCATCTTGAACATTCTATTACATTTTTGCTGGTCCGGCGCTTCCCGATATTACCTTACCTGCTCAGAGACGTGCAGAATCTGCAAGTAAATGTGAATGAGAGGAAAAGAGAGCGGCAGACACAGAGACACACAGAAACATGGTGAGGGAGGGAGGGAGGGAGAGACAGTGAGAAACGGAGATGGGAGGGGAAAGAGGGAGATGAAGGACAGAACAACGTCTGCCGGGTATTCCTAGTCGCATATAAAACAAAAGGCGTCTGCGCTTCCTGTTCGCTACGATCCAGACTGTGACGCGCTGTGAGCCCATAAAAGTCCACAGTCACCATCGGAAGCGACAGAACACGACAATAAAGCTTCTCCGGCCACGCCGATAAGATCCTCCCTTTCGGTTCCGTGACTACTACAACGCTTCTTTGCCATATTATTTATTCCTTGAGAAAAAAAACGACATTCGGATGTTTACGGCGGCTGTGTGATAGGAATGCCGCGCCGGGCGCTGTGATCGGCCGTGTCGTTGCTTATCTCGCCCCATCGCGCCCCCATCTTGTTGATCTGATCGCGGCGCGGTGTTGTCGCTGTCAACCCGCTTCTTCTAATTGGAGCAAGTTAGGGCGAGCTTCCCAAACGCTCGTGGGATGGATTATACTACTGTGTCCACACCGGGACAGTCAGGGTTTCCAAATTTCGGTCTGTCTCAAAACGTGAGTTTTGCTGATATCGAGAATTGGAAATTTTTAAGTGTTAGGTTTCGTTAAGGAATTAGATTTTGTTATTGACATCATTAGGCCGATAGACAGTAAATAACAGACGCCGTTGCGGTTTGTAAACGGAGACAATTGCTGAGATCTATAACCAACCAAACCCGTTATTTGTATTATCGTCGTCAATGCTTCTGGTAAACTCATCAGCTTTTAAGTAAAAATTGTGTGAACAAAAAAATCTTCAAAACTTCACCTATTTGAGCATCTTTAGCTAGAGCTCATTCGTTTCGATTGATCGTAACGGACAACGGACTAAAATCCATAACAGACGCCGTTCGTTAAGGGTGACTTTTCGTTCGTCTATTTGTTTCTTTTTAATCTATATTACAGAACAGTGTAACGAAATAAACTGTTTGGGTGAAGCGGTGCTATTATTACACTTTCTGTAAATTCAATTTCCTAATTAACTGAAGGTAGAATTGTCCTTTAGCTAGACACCCACAAGCAAGCCCCACTTGACGAATTTGCCTCGTGCCCATTGTAAATCTGTCTCCGCTGATGCCTGCTTGTTGTTCACACATGCAGAGAACAATGCTGCAGGGAACAGATTTACAGCTGGTGCAATTCAGGGTGGCCAGCGCGGCTTGATCGTGTATAGCTTTAAGGTTGTATTTTTTGTTAGGGCTTTTTTTCATCCGAAGCATATTGCTCCGTACACTCCAACGGAGTGTATTTGGCACAATAAGGGGCGAACATTCATATTCAGGGCAGTGTTCTATTGGACGACTTAATCATCACAGTGTTTGTACACATTTCGCCTACCAGGACTGCTAGTGCCTGATGGAAAAGGAAAATAATTTTTAAAAAATACAATATTGAGGGTGATTAAGCGTTAACTGGTGACGTGCGGTCTCGGTGACCGGCGAAGAAAAATAAACTCACTGTCCTCATCGACCGGTGCAACGCAGGAAGTTTTCGTTTACAGAACCTTTCTATCTCTTTCCAAATAATGTTCGGGCGTGGGCTAGCTTACCTAGTTGCAGCAGTTTGCTTCTGAGAATAAATTAAAGCTACGGATTGGTCTCGATGACCGCACCTCACTAGTAGTAGAAGTTTATACTAGATAATGCACGTTTATACTTAGTAAATAATTTTCATTTGACAGTGTATTTCTCATTAAAATAAAGGTTGTTTTATGTAGTTAATTTCGTTTCAAATCAATTGCGTACTGCAATCGTCGACTATGAAGAAAAAATATGGAGCAATATATGACCTGAAATTCTCTCGGTGAGTAATTAAAAATTGTATTAATTTCTGTTTATTTTATAAACTACAAACTTTTTGATTTTTCTTTTTATTATGCCTCTGTCAACGTGAAAAAAAATTGTTAATTCGATGTGAAATGAAATAACGAATATAATCAGTCTAAAACTTTCCCGTGTCACCGGTAACAGAAGTTCGAAGTCACGTCACTAGTTGACGGTTAAATATAAAAGCCAGTTTTCTCGAATCTTTATAATAAAACATAGGTCCCTTACACTACAAACTGGTAAATAGAAATATGTTTATTAAAAGTAAACAGTAATATATTCAAGTACAGAAATATATATTTTTTAACTAAAACCAATTTGAGTTTCTTTTCCTGTGTTACTTTTTCTTTTTCGTGATTTTTTTACTCAAATTCTTATGGAATTCTTTCGCGTTCCGGAATTTTTATGCCTTCAGAAAGTCTGTAAACTCTGCGACACTTAACCACATAGATCTCTCTCCACTTCGTAAACGATTTGAGTTTCAATTTCGACTTAAAACTTTATGAAACTCCCTCATCGATTACTGTTAACATTTACAACGAATATTAACGACCTTTGAAACCGTAAGAATTGTGTTCTTAGAACATAATTATTATAGAATACATGTACAGACAAGAAGGGTTTCATTTCTAATTGCTCTAAAAATCATCACGTTCATTGAATAATTCGTCTTCGATTTCTGAAAGTATCAAAGGCGGGTAACATTATTTGTAATTATTTGTAGTTTTTTTATTTTTAATTTCCGTGTTGATTTCGCACGCTTTATGGAAGAGTTGACCGCCCAGTGAATGATGACAATTCAATTTCTTCACTAATGTAGAACTATTTGAAGAAAACCAATATATTTTTTACATGCAAGGATTTCTAAATTAATCATTTATAGGGCGTTTCTGGTAATGGAATTGTGGCATGGAGAAATGCTTTTTTCCTCTTAAAGGAAGGCATAAGATATTTATGTTTGCGAATTCGAATTTATTTATACAATATACTTATTTTCATGAATAAAAGTTTGTGATAGTTTTCAATAATGTAGGTATAACTTGTTTTAAATGTAAATGCTGATGACATCCAGAATAAAAAAATAAAAATGAAGAAGTGCTGAATAAAAGGGAATTCATACGATGGAAATTGCATCCAAGAATATTCTTATCGGCGCTTATCGTTTTGAACATACGAGAAATTTAATCTACTAAATGCAATATTCTGTATCTAAATAAATTTCTATTCCTCAGTCCGTTCTGTTCCTCCAGTGAAAAGTGGCATAAAAGCCTGAAACAAATCGCGGTTTTACAATTCTTCAACAAATTCCTAAAACAAAATTAAAACTTTCTTGGTGAAAGTTTCCGACGTAGTTTCGAACTTTGGGTACCCCTGAGACCCGGCTATTGGACTGTGAAGAATTCAGGGGTGACACTCAATGTGAGACCAGGTGTCACACAAATGACCACATAAAAATTACGGAAGGGGAAGACAGAAGGCTGTGAACATAACTGGCAAGCTCTTGCAAACGCGTTAATTAGGTTAAAGTAGAGTCTAGAACGAATTTCGGCATAAACGATGTGTTTTTAAGAGTATCTTGATGAATATAAAAAGATTATACGAATTTGAAAGACATTTTAAGCGTTGTAGCAGTTACAAAATTACCGGTTTAAATAGAAAAGTAGCTTGTTCTTTTTCTCAATTAGGTTCTCAACTAAACCGCCTGCATGCCTTAGATGTATACGAACTAAAAAACCTTCACCTAATTCAATAGTAATTATGAATGTTTGGTTGAATCGTAAGTTAGGCATCTAAAATGTCAGCTCCAAACTTGTGGTGAGTCTTGTGTCATTTAGTTGCCCTTCTGATCTTTCAGTTTCAATTTCAGCTTTTGTATTAATAATTTTCTCGTAGTTTAGCGTATTTCAATTCTTTGTGTTAACCAAGTTTTAAATGAAAAAAATTGTTTCCCCAAATGGGATGTTTGTAAATCACAGTTGCATAATGTTCAGAACTTGACAGTGTGGTTTCATTGTATATCGTTTTCAAAGTGCGTATTGTTGTTGTTGTTGTTATTATTGTTATTATTATTATTATTATTATTATTATTATTATTATCATCGACTTTTTTTTCGTTTGTGTCATTTAGGGACCACGCACCAATTTCAACGCGGCTTTGTTTGTCGTTTCTTCTTCCTCCAGTACTCTTACTTCTCCAATACTCTCACATCTTCCCTATATACCCTTTATGTCTCCTCAGATCATTTTGATCCCGTCTTCTTTCCTTCCTTTCTCGGAATCCTTCCATTTCTAACACTTTCTTCTTAAACATCTCTCTTCCTGCTGCTTCTCTGTGCCTCCTTATGTTTTCGATTGACTGTAAACAATTCTGTAATGTTTTAGTCACCTGTTTTATAAAGAAAAGTTCAACCACATTGCAAAAAGGAATGCTATTTTTGTATGAATGTCCATGTTTGTAAAAATGATAATAGAAAAATCATATCGTTAATTTAATTACAGAAATAATCTTTCATGAACACAATGTGCGAAACATCTTTTAGAGTTTTTATTCTTATCTTCATTGACCAAGCAATGTGGTCGTTTTTCGTCACAAAAGTTACTTGGAAAATAAAATAAAGCTAAAACTCAAACATATCTGGCTTGACAAATTTGTTTGTGAAATATTAGTTCGTGTACTTCACTCATCAATGTGATTCTGAAATAGTTCTGGTACCTCTGTCGGCAAGAAAGTTAATGATAATCACTAACCTGTTAATCACTAATTATGCATCTGCCTTGACAGATCATTCTTTAGCCAGATACCTTCATAAAAATATACCGCAAATAGACTGATAAACTGGAAAAACATTCGTACTACTGCAGTTGACAGTACCAATATACCTAAATTCTATGAATTGGCATTCATTAGACAACATAACATTAACTTATTTCTATGACATCGCTTCAAATACCATTGTTTGCGAAAACTTAATGTTTCCTCTGTGATGAAAATATTGTTATGACCAAATGTGAGATTAATCATGATTGAATGGGCAAGCAGATTTAGTTTAGAGCGAAATTTATTCCGCTTTGTAAGAAGGGAAAAGCTGCCGTTAGCGAAAGTCATAGGTTTAACCTTCTTTTCGAAGACAACGAACTTCCCCACGTGGACGTATAAAATTAAGCAATTAAAAATTATACCAAACCATTGTCCGTTTCCGAAAACCATTGAATATGCTGAAAAGTTTCTTTTTTACGAGCTCTACAACGGATTCAAAATGGACAAAAAACCCATTAGTGACAGCGTGGAAATAATCACACTATTCTTTTGCTTTTATTTCGTTTATGAAGCACATTCGCGGAGTAACAACCTGCTATCCGTTCGTGTTATCCATTCGCCACGTGAATGGACGAACGCGCCATTAGGGGAAGTGAGGCGTACATCTTGCCGCACCCAACTTTAACGCGAAGACCCCTGATCTTACCTCGGATTTCACAAAATGGGCGGTGGCGTGCGAGCAGAACAATGCTCAACACGTTTGGCGCCTTGTCTACCTCACGAACATTGCGTTGAATTTGAGCGTCATAAAATAAAAGTTTGTGGACATTATGTAAAACAGGGAAGAATGTTGTACGCTTTCACCTATCGGTTATTCGCGCGTCTTATTGTGGGAATTTACGAAAATGTTTCTTGAAGCTTATCATGACCATAAAATTCATATAACTTATTACGAACTATTCAGTTTTCTTACCAAAAAAGGAAATGATCGCTCCGTTTAATTAAATGAAAGCCATTGCTTATTTTTAATTGATTCTTTCATAAATATTTCAAACGTAAAAAAATGATGTAGCAATTGAAATCAATTGACTAGAAACGAATCTATCAGAGGAACAAAAAGATAACCTATAAGACCTCATCTCTTTATGATTTATGGAAATGAATATGACGTATGAAATATTTTTATCTTGTTACTTTCACTCTTAGCTGGTGCGGATTGAGAAAGCTCCATTGTATCTAAGGTGCTCACAGAATGTGCCAAGAATAATACCATATTGGTATCAGTGTCTGTTTATTAATATTTTAAAATGAATTTAAATAACTAATAAGAGGCAATGAAGCATAATAACCATAAATAGAAACATCATAGATTTTATGTGAACTTTGTTCATGGAACAATACAGTCATTACTGATCCAATGACATTTACGTTCTTAATTGTTACATACGTCATTATTAACTTCATTTCCTCACCGTTATAGGTCAGCGAAGATTATTTTGTACAGACCCAGCCAGGGCTGTTGAAGCCTTAACTCTAATTAATTGTTCGCCTCCTTATTTCCTCTCCTAACTTACGGAGCTGAAGCTGCAGCATGGTTTCATGTGTCCATATAATTGAATGAACTAGAAGATTGCAATTGTTTTTCTGAGCCTTCATATTTCTTTTGAGTATTCGAATTACAACGCAAATACATTCGAACACCAATGCAGCATTTGCCTTGCACTCCAAAAATTTCAAATTTCCTTTCATAGCTGTCTTTACCCCCAATATGAAATAATATTATATTATTTATGTTGATCACCCTAGCACTTTCTGTAACATCCCTTTTTATTAATATTATCTTATTTTTATTCTTTATCTTTTTTCCTTCCAGTTCCTATAACAGAGATATTGGAAACAAAATACGAAGAACCGATCTTCATCTTTTCTGAGACGAATGCCGGAGCAGTACCCAAACAAACGGACCCCAGCGTGCGCTATCGTTTTCCCCCTCTTCCTTGACCCATCATCACTCACACTTATCATTTCACTCGTACTTATTCTTACATGCTCTACACCACCACACTTGTCGGGAGCTTGTAGTGCGATTTTTATAACTTTGCCTCTCGAGCCCCTAAGGCCATGATTGAATATCACAGGGCATTTCGCGTCTTTCTCGTTTGTACCGTTAGATATCGCATGATCGCAACCACGGTTTGATATGGTCACAATCCTGCGATATCTAGTGGTACGACTGAGAAAGACACGAAATACCGTAACGTATTCCATCGTGAAGACGGGTTTTGAGGGGCAAAGTTATAAAAATCGCTCTATAATGCTTAGAGACCTGATTTTTATGTCATACCTATTTTTTGTCTGTGTACCTACCGTTCTCAAAACTGTTTTCTTGGTGAGTCGTTACCATATAAATACAATATCCATTTTTTCATCACATATTTTTTTCCGTATTTAGTACCGTATTACATATCTTATATGAAAGAGAGAGGGCGATCTTGAAAGCACTGAACCGTAGGTAGGTCTTCCTTGCAGTCACGAGAAAAAACATAACGGATGCAATCGAGATATGTATTCTTGGGGAGGCAGGTAAAAGGCTTCTTAGGAAAAATTGAGACCGGGATGCAGTCGGGATGCATCCGAAAGCAAAAGGGTGATCTTGGAAGCACTGAAACTTAAACGAGCTCTTTCTTGTACTAAGGAATAAAGCAGAACGGGATGCAATCCTCTGCAAGAAGATGTGAGGGATGCTGACAGCGGGATGCAACTAGGAAACGTCTAACCGAATGTGATGCAATTTTTCTTTGTGCTCTTGGTAAGGCTTATAAAAGGCTTCGGAAAAAGGGACAGCGGGATGCAATCGGGAAACGTCTAACTGAACAGAATTCAATTTTTATATACCTTATAGGGGAGGCACATAAAAGGCATTGGGAAAGCTGACTGCGGGATGCAACTAGGAACGTCCAACCAAATGTGATGCAATTTTTCTTTGCCCTCTTTGTAAAGCATATAAAAGGCTTCGGAAAAAGGGACCGTGGGATGCAATCGGGAAACGTCCAACCGAACAGAATTCAATTTTTCTAAACCTTCTAGGGGAGGCACATAAAAGGCATTGGAAAAGCTGACAGCGGGATGCAATCGGGACACGTCCACCCTAGACATTAACCCTGCCTCATTCCTCATTCGCACCGCACTCTCCTCACCGCGTCTCCTCCTCACGCACACCTTTAATTTGCCGCCAGGCTTCCGCCCCCGCAAACCACAGCGTTGCCCGCGCCCGGAGGCGGTCTCCGGGCAGGCCCCGCCCCCCGGGGGCGGGCGCACCGCCGGCCAAGCCCCGCCCACTCCTCCCCCACCCCCCGATTCGCACACGTCCTCCACCCACCGCCGCCGCCGACCACACTTCCGGTAGGAACAGTCGGCGCGCAAGTCTACGTGCCCGCCGCCGCCGCCGCCTTTGTCTCGACCAGTAATTAAGAAAAGTCGGACGAATCTTGATAGCCATAAATTTCCCCGCGCACGGCAGCAGGGTTGGAGGGCGCCGGCGCGGGCCAGGGGGAGGGAAGGTAATGTATGCGAGCGGCTCGTCTTGAATACACAAAAATCCTGCTGCATAATGCATTCGCGCCCGTGCAGACGTGAGCTTCTCCGGCGTAATTTTAATGTCTGTGATACCAACTTTGACAAATACGCCCGGGAAATATTAAAGGGCCTGTTATTGGAATCCTTGTGGCCGCGCGCCGCCTTCGGCCAGATGGGCCCGTGCGGAGCTAACCTGTTTGGGTCTCAAGGGCAGTGGTGGGAATGAACTGACTGAGGGAGCAAATTGACGAATTTTGTAAAAAAAATTAATTTGTTCAAAGAATTGGTCACCCCGACCGGGATGACCAATACCGGTAGGAAGAACCAATTCTTTGAAGAAACTAAATTATTAAAATACGTTTGTTATCCAGTAACATGGTTCCAACTTTGCTTTCTTTACTGTTACGAAACATATTTGCGAGCGTAATTGCGTCCGAAAATGGTGGCAGGGTGGTGAAAATTATATATGAATTTTTTTGTTAAATAGATTTTTTTGTGTCAATTTTTAGAAGTTTCGTAGGTCTGAAGTTTGTACAATCACATATACTAACATTCTTGCACTACTCTGCTTTTGTAAACCTCAAATAACATTTTTTTTGTTCGTGACAAACTATTCAATGACAGTATACTACTAAATATTTTAAAAAGTATCTCTCAAATCTGTAATTGCCTTCGGGAAAGCTTGAACAGATGCGAAAATGTACCTCAACTTGATTGTATGCTAACGATGCAGTGTGTTTGCTACGATGTAAGTGCAAAACGAAATTTGGGATGAGATTGTGTGCATTGTTATTGTAGGTATTTCAAATTTTCGGTGAATTTGGATATTCTGGAGCGAAGCTGTTTGCATCTCAAAGTAAGAGATGTGTATGAACAGTCTTCGAGAAATAATGGTTATAATTTTGAATTTGATTATTTTTTATCACTTTAGTGGTTGGTTAAGTTGGTTTACGACATGAATTAGAATATCACAAAACTGGAGATGCAATGTTCGAGTTCCGACGGCATTTTCCAAACCAGCTGAGTTGTGTCAAACCACGCCACTGCCTGAATGAGGTTTCTACATGCTGTCAGTCATGACCGGTAACTTCTGTTATTGACATCGATTAACTCCACGTGAAATTTGGAGAATAATAGTTTTATATTTATAGTCGCTTATGGCAGAAACACGAAGCAGTAACTACAGAAAAAGGTAGATCCTTTATACTCTACCACATTCTGTTTTTTGTCTAAAAAATTATATAGTATGTAGCTTCAAGATATTGAAAGTTGAAGACAATAGTTTTTTCAACAAACTCAACCATCAGTTCGCAGAACAAGCATTTCTGTTATAAGTGCTTTGGATGAACTTGAAACTTTGTCGAAAAATAATTTACACGGAAAATAACTATAAATCTTACTTTCCGTTTGTCTAGATTCCCCTTTTAAATGTGGGAGGGCTGAATTTAGTGTACATTCTTGAGCGGCGGCGATGGTGTAGTGGTTAGCATAACGGACCGCTATACCCAGGTTCAAACCCGATCGAAGTCGTGGATTTTTAGGGGCGAAAAAATCCTTCGTACGCCTTCCTTCGGAGGGGAAGTAAAGCCGGCTATCCCATGTTGGTAATGAGCGTGTAAAAGATCCTCAAGCGTAAATGAAGCCTCTGTGGTAAATTCAAAATCGCCGGTTTCGTCGCCTCAGTAACACCTTCTTTCCGCTCTATCCAAGGAAAGGAGTGGAGCGAAATTTGCGTGATCAGACGGAAGAGCAGGCCTCATGGCCTGATGGCCTGAGTCTCGCCACGTAAAATAAGGCAATTCGATTCAATTCAATTCAATACATGTAAACACTTAAATTTCAAGAAAAAATATTCCGCCCACTGTGTCCAAAAGTCATCAGCGCCTGCGAGTCCGTTTGGGCACCGGGACAGCCCGGAGCCACAACACCATTCCACGTCCGGTGTGGGGTAGGAGCTGCGCATCTGGGGTGGAAAGGGTTGAACTCGTCTGCGCATTTGTTGTCGAGAGCTTTAATGTGACCAGCTCTCTCTGCCCCCTGTCCGCCCACTGCCATTCCGTCCGCCCGCTCGTGGTGCAGCTGCCCTTCCCACCTGACCGAACGCACCCGCCAGACTATCCGCCATCCCGCCCTTCCGTCATTCCACGATTCCGGCTTTCCGCCAGTCCCTATTTCTACCATTTCGCCAACACATTATTCCGCCATTCTGGCAACTCGCAATATCGCCAACTCACGATTTCGCCAATTCACCATTTCGCTAAACTCATAATTTTGCCAACATAATTTCGCCGACTCACCATTAAGCCAACTCATCATTTATTCATTCACCATTTCGCCAACTCACCATTTCGTCAACTCGCCATTTCACCAACTCGCTATTTCGCCAACTCGCCATTTCGCCAACTCACCATTTCGCCAACTCACCATTTCGCCAACTCACCATTTCACCAACTCACCATTTCGCCAACTCACCATTTCGCCAACTCACCATTTCGCCAACTCACCATTTCGCCAACTCACCATTTCGCCAACTCACCATTTCGCCAACTCACCATTTCGCCAACTCACCATTTCGCCGGCGCGCTATTCCGTCATTGCGCTATCTCGCCATTCCGTCATTCCACCTTTCCTCCATTCCACCAGCCCGCCCTTCCGTCATTCCGACATTCTATCAGCCCGTCAGCTCTCCAGACCGCACTTCAACCAGACCGTCATGCCACTCCCCATACTGCCAGCTTGACCTCCAGACCTCCTCGCCCCAGCGCCCTTCCACCGCTCACTTGATGTCTCTGCCGCCGACCGCCAGTCCATTTCACGCCCTCACGTTGTTCGCCTGCCCGTCGTCCTCTCGCACCTCCCCTCCATCCCACCACCGCTCGGCTATCATTACTCAACGACCACCTCCCGCTTGCCGGCCTTTCTGCTCACCTACTCCCACCCGCCTTCAGCCAATACACCCACCCACTCCAGCCCACCCCCTTGCACCTTCCCCTCTGATTGGCCGCCAATAGAGTTACCAGATGTCCGTATTTAGCAGGACATGTCCATATATTTAGCAATTGTCCTGGCGTCCGTACTTGTTTTCCAAAATCAGCAGATTCTCCGTATTTTTATCTTGCTACAAATAGCGATCGTCATTTCAAGCACCGTAAACTATTCCCCCCCCCTAAAATTACTGCCGTTGATTGCATCATCCGACAATCTAACGCCACACCTACAAGAATATGCTCACCGTCGGACCTCCCCATCACCCACCCATCACCCACGCCATCATTCTCCCAAGACTCACTCATCGTCCACCCATCACCCACCTCGCACCCCCATCACCTACCCTTCACCCACCTAATGCCTACTTTTCTCCCACATACCACCCACTTGTCGTGCTCTTCGCTCACCATTCGCCCGTGCAGCACCCACACATCGCCCACTTCCCGTCTCACTTCGCCCACTGTATTTGCAGGTTCGGGGAGATAACGGTCAGGGTATTGGGCTATTATACTCAAGTTTGCGGGTTCAACACGATCAAAGTTGTGGACTTTTAAGGGCCAAAAAATCCTTCGTACGTCTCCCGTCGGAGGGGAAGTAAAGCTGGCTGCCCCATGTAGTAGATTTACTGTATGTAAAACATCCTCAAGCCTACAAGAAGCCTCTGAGCTAAATTCAAATCGCCTGTTTCGTCGCCTAAGACAAAATCTTTATTCTCGGCTAGATGGTGAAAGGAGCGTAGCGAAATTTGCGTGGTCAGACGGAAGAGCGTGCCTGATGGCCCGAGCCTTGCCACGTAAAATAAGGCATTAACTAACTAACCAACCAACCAACCATCGCCCACACACAAGCCACACATCCTCGACCCATCTTAACGCCCCGCCCACCAACCTGCGCTCGCCGAACCCTCTGCACCAGAAGGCCAGCCACACGGGACTTTCGTTCGGCGTTCCAGTCACCGCCGGCTAGGCGCCCATCGTGGGGCGCGCGGGGGGTTGCATTAACATATTATTAATAGGTCTCATTTGGTTTTACACGTGACGGGCGCTTGTGATCCGGCGGCCGAAATGGGCCCGGCGCCTAATTGGGCGACGCGCCTGCGCCGGACCCGCCACGCCGCGTGCCTCGCCCCCCCCTGCCTCCTGCCCCCTTCCCTCTTGCCCCCTGCCCCCCCTGCCCTCTTCCCGCTTCCCCTTGCCTCCCTGCCTCCTGCTCCCCTGCTCCCTGCCCCCCGCCCCCCCGCCCACTGACCACAGCCCACAGCCCCCTTGTCTCCTGGCCCCTCCTTCCCTGCCCCCTGCCCTCTTCCCCCTGCCCCCTGCCTCCCTGCCCCCATGTCCCCTACCCCTGCCCCTGCCCCCAGCCCCTGCCCCCTGCCGCCCTGCCCCCTTTCCACTGCCCCCATGTCCCCTGCCCCTGCCCCCTGCCCCTCTGCCCCTTGCCCCTCCCTCCCTGCCTCCCTGCCCCTGCCCCCTGCCCCCTGTCCCTTGCCCCCTGCCCCCTGTCCTCTGTCCTTGCCCTTTGCCCCTGCCCGCCCTCCACCACCACACGAAAATTTCCTCGACGACCTTCCGTTTGTAGACGCCGCTGACGGCGTGTTGACTCCTGGGGCGAGAGCTGTGTTGGTTTGACGCTTCAAGCGGTTTGTAGAGCGGGACGAACGTGGGTTGTTTTTGGGCGACGGTCTTCGACGATTATAAATAAAGACTGTGAAGAAAATTTCGATTCGAGCGAGGTCGGTAAGATGTTACTTCCAAACGAAAGTTAGTTAAAATTTTAGAAGAATGATTATGATCTCGTGTCTTTGTTTAGAAACCTACGTATCCCAATTTTTAAGTTAAAATTTTAGGAAATGAAATCTTAATTTTTACGGTTGTTTTTTATTATGTTCTAAAAATTGACGCCCCATTGAAATATCAGAAAATGTTCAGAATTAAAAATTATATTCTCCATTCATTAATTATTAATAGAGTTTAAAATTATTTCAAAGTCTTGAAATTCTTTTTTTTTATTGTTCGAAATTATTTTTGTGAAAAAAACTTAAAATTGTAATATAGATTAATTCCCTTTCAGAAAAATGTTTGGCTGTAATATTTTACCAAATTTTCACTCTAATGTGGCATTTTGCTCATAAAAATTGTTTATTTGGAAGTTACGAAAACTTACATCGTTAATATAAACACCGTTTTACAGAAATAAGCGTATCATTCCATCATGCAAGACCATTCATTCATCCATCCGTTATTATCGTCCTTCACTCACTTCTTCAGAGGTTGGTCCATTTCCATAAATATGTAAATTCAGTCTTGCCTTCCCTAGATTGACCTTTCAACATCGAGAGCTCTGAGGGATTCAGCGAGAAATTATAGAAGCAGAACGTCTTCTGATTTCTATTAGGTAAATAACTGCGAAAATAAGAAGCATTTCCTTACGAAAACATTCAAATTATAGTAAAATTTAATGAATATAAAAATATGTGCTATTTCTTACGTTTTATTTTATTCAAACGTATATTTTATTAATATTTCAATGTAGATTATTTTTAAAGATAATTAGTTATTTTCTTAATCATTGAAAGATAATTAAGTTATTTTCAGTGATAATAGATAAATGTAATTTTGTAAGAAATTGAAAACGTCAAACCGCACAGACCATTACAAATCACCGATGGAGCATACGAACATTTTTCTACAAAGTAAATATGTGATGCATATGGAAATATTTCAGTAACAGATTTGTCAAAATACATATAAAAACCCTTGAAGAAAAGAACCTTTATCACATTTATTTTATGCATTGAAAAAGCGCGATAGCTATGAACGATTCGGGGAATGCCTAAATTTTAAAGACAAGAAATGAACTTTGCAAGATTATTAATTGTTTTATTTCAAAAGTGAATAAAATGTGCTTTATTTCTGTCAACAATAAAATGAATTTTTAATTATTTACTCGAAATATTGATAAAAGTTTCAATTTGGTGTTCTTTTTATATTTCATGCGTGTCATGTACGTTCTATTGCTTTACATTACGTATTCTTATGTAACCCTTTAGAGCTGTTTCCGACGGGGACATATGAACACACACGTGACATCGTCCTTCTGTCACAGTATTTACATTCTCAGCTGACTCGTTACTGTAAGTACCAATTTCCGTATAATAATACTCTCCGACATTCGGGAATAGAGATTAATGAATAGGGTTAACGGCTGAATGATCTCTCATTATAACGATAATTATAGTGATATGGTTCAGTAAATATAAGTCGCACGTGGAAGAGAAATTGTGTGATAGCACGTAATAGTTTAAAAACACATATAAAGGGTTCGCCTGTATTTAATAGCGTGAGCGCCAGGTATACAAAACAGTGACCATGAAAAATGCATCTATCAAATTTCCTCTTGTATTTGTATATAATAGCATAAAAGAGTATACGTGACCGTTCCCCTACAAAATAGCATTTTCACGTTAAACTGTTCTGTTTTACTCACGAAGGTGTATCATTTACATAATGCTTGCCGTAACCCGTTGTGGAAACTGTGATATTGTTTTCATCGTTTAGTCCTCCTTTGATGAGATTCAACCCCTGTTTGTTTGACAGGAGTATCTGTCTTATATGTAATTACCGTGTATAAAATTTACCGAATGCGTTAGCGTATATAAATGGGCCTGCAAGTGAATCTGTGTTGAGTTGGAGATTCTAGGCTCCACCTTCAATGGAGATATTTGATCGATACCAGTTACTTTTTTCTCTGATGTCTACCACATCGAAAATCTGTGCTTGATCAATTTATGTAAAAATCCCACATCACCTTCATTGCATCATAAATAAATATCCATTCCACACATTTCTAAAAATCATTTCAGATGTTGATGGAGTAGAGTGAGGTGCCAACATTGTTTTGTCATTTGTTAGTTCTGAGGTTTCAGACATCACACTGTGTAGGTGCGCCTTTGCTAACACTCCGAAATCATCCGTCTAAAGGAAGCATGTAATTCGAGCCTTTTATGGTTAATATGCCCTTCCCATTTCCGTCATGATCTAGTAGTCGGAAGTAAAGCGAATACGTGAAATTCTGTCCCAAAACTCTGGAGAATTGAAAAAGAAGAAGACGTTGGAGTAGAAAAAGAAGACTTACGACATAGTTCATGAGTGAAGGTCACGTTATTAAAATCCTGGTTTGCCAACGTTTCGGAACTTCATTGGTCCCTCATCAGGGCTAAGGACGGAAAACGTTGGCAAACTAGGATTGTAATTAAGTGACTCACGTTCATGAACTATACCTATAATTAATATTGTGGTTGTGAATTCAAAAAGAAAAAGATGACATTACATTTTCTCACACAAATCTCTTATTTGGCCCCCTTGTAGTGCCGAGGCCTTCTTTACCAAATGGCCAATTGATGCAAAACACGACAAACCGCGCAATGCATGAAAGGAACCATCGCAGCCGCGCAGCCAAGTGTTGCGCCACGGACCTCCTAAATTTGACGGTGGTTGAGCGGGCAGGGCGTAGTGGGTGGGGCGTGTGGGCGGGGCGTGGTGGGCGGGGCGGGCGGAAGCCACAGCACAGCCTTGACGGCGGGCGAGGCGGGTAACGAATCGGCAACCTCCCGGATCCTCGAGATGACGCCCAGGGGCCTCACGCCGACCAGGCGTTCCCCAAGGACCACTGTCCTGCCCTACTTCGCTCCCCCCCCATTCCGCCCACCACGCCACTTCTCTGTCACACCTATTCATTTCCATTCAACCCTGCTACTTCCCCACTTACCACTCCCCTTCCCATTATCACCCATACCCATTGGTAGCCACCCACATCCACCATCACCTTCTACCTCCATTTGCCCACAATACATCCACTTCCATAAAGTATCTCCATTGATTCCCGCGCACCCCATACACCCTTCACCCATATCCATGTATCTCCGCCCATTTCTATAAAGTATCTCCACCCATTCCCACACATCCATCCCATACACCCTTCACCCATCTCTATGTATCTCCGTCCATTTCTATACAATATCTCCACCCATTCCCACACACCCATCTCATACACCCTTCACCCTTCACCCATGTATCTCCACTCATTTCCCATCCCACACATCATCTTCAAATGTTGCAATCCATTTCAATTCACCCATCTCACACATCTTCATGTATCTCCACCCATTTCAACTCAACTCTCCCACTCATCTTCATATATCTCCACCCATTTCAACCCAACTATCCCACTTCTCTTTACATATCTCCACCCATTTTCACCCATTCCCACTAATTCCCTCCAATCTCCTCCCACTATCTCCATCCTCGTCCATCCCCACTCATCCCCATATCCCCACCCACTCATGCCCATCCACGCTTAACTAGTTCATCCCCATCCCCACCCCACCCAGCCCTGCTACGATTCGCTCCACCCTCGCCCAGATTCGGTCGTCTTGTGCAGCCCTAAACTGAACTAAAATAACTAGCCGTTCTCGAAACACACTATTCGACTTGCTGTTTCATGGAAGAAAAAGAGCGAATTTAAAGGAATGACGGTTTAGAAAGAAGGCGAGAAGGAGATAGAGTAGATCGGGAATGGAAAAATGAGAAAGTAGTAAATCAGAATAGGAAGAACAGAAGGATCAGAATAAAGAGGCATTCCAAGGACAAACGAAAAGACGAAGAAGAAAAAGAAGAAGGAAAGGTGGTAATTATTACTAAAAATATTACAAAATACACAGATAAAGATGTTTGCTTTTGAGCACCGTTATTATGCGCTACCCTGCATGTAGTTTCTTTCATACTAATGTTTTTATGAACGAAACCACAAAAAAACGTTAAGTATAATTAAAGTACTAGTGTTTTCGCCTTAATACGATGGATCTTAATATGTTGGATTAAAGGAAAGAGTATGTAGTAAATACTAACAAATAAAATGAGAATGCCGCGCTGGTGGCGGAGATCGCTAATGCAGAAGTGATGCAATGATCTCGGAATGAACGGTCGCGGGATCGAGTCCCGCTTCGGGCATGGTTGTATGTGATCTTCCTTTCACCCGCTATCATCACCATATCATTTCATTCTCATAGATGCGATAACATTAAAATTCAATAGTGGTCGCTAGTGACCTAGAATTTGATGCGAACTTAAATAAGAAAAAAAATGAGAATGTAATATGAACTGAAGTGAAAGTACAAAATAACTGGGAGATGAAAGAGGAACATACATTGCATACGTACAAAGTAATTTAACAGATAAAACGGACAAAAATCTATTAAAAAGTCTGTCAATATTGGAATTATCAATGATAAAGTGAAAAATAACATCGTATAAACTAAGTTATAAAACCGATATTTGACATTTCAAAAGCCATGAATCTGAAATTCATACGTTGCTCAACATCTCTTATTCCTGAAATATACCTGATACCTACTGATGGTGATCATTGGCGAGACTTACTTCTCTTCAGATCCTGCCAGTCGAACTGGACCCCTGCAATTAGCTCTCTTCGAAAAAAGTGCCGTCCGTCTAGGCCTCTGCATGCAAGCTCCATGCGTGAAGCGTTGCGGGCAAGCCTGTAATTGCTAGTGCGAAGGTGGATGTGTGGAAAGCAGTCGATAAAACTGACAATTTCGTCGAAATTGAACGGTGTTAAACAGTAGTTCTCATGCAAGCTCAATGGGTGGCTATCCCAAAACGTACAATTCCGCATGTTCCTAGTCTGTACTTATCGCTTACGCGGTCCTCTTCAATTCACTTGCTCCCTGGGCGCTTATTAGTTACGATGTGTTTGGAGAGAGATGATTAATTGAGTGTTATCTACCTTGTACTTTCACGTGCCGATTCAAGCGGATAATGTGACTATCTTTCATCTGTAGGATTTTCGAAAGAAGTCGATGGTTCGGACAAAAGGTAAAAGAGAAATCATGTAACCTGCCTGAATCCTGGACTAAAATTAATATACTTGATTAAGAATTATGTATATTTATGGAGATATTGTTAACACTTCAACACATATAGAAGACCACCTAAATTTTATTTTAAGAAATAAGAAGTAGGCAACTGAGATGTGTTCAACAGTACAAAAATGTGTTTCATAACAATGTTTTTGCAAGTAAAATGATGACTGTCGTACTTAGAATATTCTTCTTAGTAATCTGAGATTTAAAGATTCAAAGTAGTCGTGATATAGCCGGAGTAAAGTCATCACAAAAACTCATTACAGGATAATGTGCGTGGACGAAGCAGAAAGCAAAACAATAGCTCACACGTACCCAGCAAATACCTCAGCCTCTACAATTAGACATGTTAGGATAACATACACGCTCATTAATTCTCACCATAATCAACCTATCTGTGCAAATTACCTACAGAAAACCATCGATAGAATTGAATAAATCGTGATCAATCTCGTGACGTCACATCCGGTTGGAATGCTGATCTACCATAATAGTTATGAAATATGTACGGCACATGAAAATACCAAGATCATTATTACAAAATTTATTGGTTTTGAGAAGAAATATCTTGCGCAATTCAACCACGATATCTCAAATTTCACAGCAAAAAATCTAACAAACCAGAATGTAAAGAAGATTGGATTAGAAATAAAAAAGTCGAGGTAACATGGAATTGATTGGAATTGAACACAAAATTCAAGATAAAGAAAATGTTATATGTTAGTGTGTTTACAAATAGATTACGGATGTCACAGTGACAGAAAAATAGAAACAATACATCAAATAATTCAAACAAGTAATAGTACAATTAAATAATTTTGTTTCACAAAGATATTGATGAACTCGAGATATTGAGGAATTCGAGATATTGTGGAATTCGAGATATTGAGACATTCGAGATATCGAGGAACTGGAGATGTTAAGGAATTCGAAACATTGAGGAATTCGAGATTTCGAGGTATTTGAAATATCGTGGTGTTCGATATATCTGGATATTCGAAAAATCTGGATTTTCGAGTCGTCGGCGCGGAGTGGTGTGGCGGGGAGGGGCGGGCGAAGGGGATTCACAAAGAATTTGAGATTCAGGAATTCGAGATACATGGCATTTGATAAATCGAGTTGTTCGAGATATCTGTATATTCGAGATACCGAGTGTTTTGTCGTAATTCAATTTGTTGGGGTCACATCTTTCGATGATTACACACCGACCGTTAAAATACATTGCAAGCGAGATATATGGGAAATCGAGATATATGGGAAATCGAGATATTTGGGAAATCGAGATATTTGGTAAATCGAGATATTTGGGAAATCGAGATATTTGGGAAATCGAGATATTTGGGAATTCGAAATATTTGGGAATTCGAGATATTCGGGAATTCGAGATATTCGGGAATTCGAGATATTCGGGAATTCGAGATATTCGGGAATTCGAGATAATCGGGAATTCGAGATAATCGGGAATTCGAGATAATCGGGAATTCAAGATATTCGGGAATTCGAGATAATCGGGAATTCGAGATAATCGGGAATTCGAGATAATCGGGAATTCAAGATATTCGGATATTTGAAATATCGCGATGTTCGAGATATCTGGTTATTCGAGATACAAAGGTTCTCGATATGGTTGAATTGAGGTCACAACGGTCGGTGATTACACGCCGACCGTTAAGATCCATTGCATGTGACGTGTTTTTGGCTGCGATATCCGCCGCGCCGTTCCATCGTCGCCGCGTCCCTCGTTTACGGTCGGCGGCCGGCGCGGAGCGGTGCGGCGGGGCGAGGCGGGGCGGGGCGCGCAGCCGGCTGAGCGTGACGGCGCGGCGGCTGAGCTCAGGTGCGAGCGAGCGAGCGCTCGGTCGGCAGGCGGGCGGGCAGCAGCAGCGGCGGCTCCCCTTAATTACCATGTTGGGGAGCGAAGCGCTGCGGGCACGGCCGCCCCGCGCGCCCGCCGATATGCTTGATTCAGTATGTGCAGTGGTCCGGTGCGCGCTCCTCGAGGTCTTCCGGGCGACGAACTCCGCGCACGCGTGTTCTTCCGGAACGGGCGGGTACGGCGTCCGAAACAAAACATCGATGATCAATATTGAAACATTGGATTGGCCGACTGTTCTCTCATCAGGGATATGGTTAAATTCACACTTACTGCACATGCTTGTTCTAAATATAAGATAGAAAAAATACAAACTTGTAAGTTGATATAAATTAAATATGAAAGGAAAATAAGTTCTTTCAGACGGCCCGGTGGCCGAGATCGCTAAATTACGACGTCCAAAACAAAACATCGATGTATTGAAACATCGATGTTCAATGTTGAAACATTGAATCTACTGACTGATAGTAATATTAGATAGAAAAGAAAGAAAAGAGAAGAAGAAGAAGAAGAAGAAAAAGAAATATTAGATACAAAAAATACAAATCTGTAAGTTGGTATAAATGAAATATGAAAGGAAAACAATTTCTTTCCGACGGGCCGATGGCCGAAATGTCTAAGTGACGACGTCCGGAACAAAATATCGATGTCCGTAACAAAATATCGATTTGAAATATGGATGTTCAATATTGAAACATTGAATCTGACTGTTCTGTCATCAGGGATATGGAACAAATAAAAACACACTTACTGCCTATGCTTGTTCTAAATATTAGATGGAAAAAATACAAATGTATAAGTTGGTATAAATGAAATATGAAAGGAAAAGTTCTTTCAGCCGGCCCGGTGGGCGAGATCGCTAAGACACTAATGTCGTAGCGATCTCGGGCCAGAGTATCGCGGGTTCGAGTCCCGCCTCCGGCATGGTTATATTTGTGTTCGTCCTTTCACCCCAGCACCATATCATGTCATCTTCACAGTTGCCGTGACTTTCAACCCAATAGAGTCGAGGTATTTGAAATATCGCGGTGTTCGAGATATCTGGATATTCGAGATACCGAGGTCGCTGGTGACCTAGAAGTTGATTCGACCTTAAATAACAAAAAAACATTCTTTCAATCATCGTAGGCGGCCAACAGAAACCCAAGCCGCACACATTTTGTCTGTTCCTTCATTACATCCGCTGAGCTCACGTCACATGTCAGGTGACTCCGTCAGGTGACTCCGTCAGGTGACTCCGTCAGGTGACTCCGTCAGGTGACTCCGTCAGGTGACTCCGTCAGGTGACTCCGTCAGGTGACTCCGTCAGGTGACTCCGTCAGGTGACTCCGTCAGGTGACTCTGTCAGGTGACTCCGTCAGGTGACTCCGTCAGGTGACTCTGTCAGGTGACACTGTCAGGTGACACAGTCATCCTATCGTTGCACTGGGGATGCGCAGGCGTTGTGCTTGTGTTCCAATTATTTCGATCTCCCTTGATTTCTACCTTTCGTAGTCCAAAACTGTCTCTCTGCGTCATTGCGTCCGCTGATCTCGCACCCTAGTTCGGGGTGGCACTGCCTATGTGTCCCATTGTTCTGACAGTGTTCTTGTCAGTGTACAGACACTGTGTTTACATGTCAACGCTTGGATCAACCTTGCCTTCCTTCCAACCAAGCTTGCTTTCATTTAAACTGGCTCTTTGGGTTGTTATGTCTGCTAACAACACATCACATTTTGGCGCACTTTTTCTATATCTTTCCACAAAACTTTCTTTCTGTGTACAAGCTATATGTATATTTTCATTTTTTTTCGTTTTCCTACCTTCCCCGTCTCAAAACTGCGTCTATGCACCGTTCTTACGTCCGCTAATTTCGCAAACGCGTTTGACGTGGCGGTTCTTATATGTTGCAGTGTTCTTGTTTGAGGGTACGGTGTGTTAATGTGTTAATTTCGATCTACCATACCTACTACATCCCCTGTGCTTAAACTGTCTCTTTGGGACGTCGTTATATCCGCTAAAAACATATTACATTTAGGGGCATTTCTATGCATATTCACAAAACTTTCTCTCTGTATACAATCTGCGCGTTTGTGTTCTAATTTTTTCGTGACTTCTGTCATCCCCACGAGAAATTTCTCTCCGCACCAGTTGTTACGTTCCACTGACCATGAATCCGATTTTAGCGTGGATTTTAGCGTATCTTCCCTAACCCAAAAGTAACTCCTGTGCTCCGAAATGTGGACGTAAGGATGTGCAGTTTCTGGTGTGCTGACGACGGACTGACAAAGCGGTGCCGGTGTGCAGTGTTTTAGTAATGCTGTGTTGTATTATTAATTCTTTCAATCTTTCTAGACCGCTGTTTTTGTAGACCAACACTGCCTTTTTCTGTTCCGCCGTTCCTCGTATATGCGCTGAGCGCACATCGCCAATTCGTCATGCTGTCGGGGTTTTTGTCGATGTGCGGACGCTGTGCTCACGTTTTAACTCCTTCGATGTCATAAACTGACTCAGCGCCATCGTTACATCAGCTGATCACACATTCCATTTGGGCGGACAGATTCTGGTGTGCTGTTGGAGTGATAGTGTGCTGACAGTACGCTGTGCAATTTTCTGGTGGTTTGAGACAAAGTGCTAGTGTTGTACTCCTTTGTCTGAGCTCTTCGATGTCCAGTTTCGTATAATCGTACCTAGCCCAAACCTGTCTTTATGCACCGTCGTTTATCCCACGTATAGTTCCATTTTGAGAGAATGTTTCTGATGTGCTTTTTTTATCAAGAACTGTGCTGGCAGTGTGCTTGAAATGCTCTGGCGCTTTGAGGCCTGATGCTAGTGTTAAAATCTTTTACTATCTTCCCAAGATCTAATATCGCTCTGTTCCGCCACTACGTCAACTGATCATGCATCCTATTTCGATGGAGAGTTTATGATGAACTGATGGCTTGATAAAATGTGCTGTCAGTGTGCTTGCAATGTTGTGGCGTTTTGAGGCAGTGCGCTAATGTTATAATTCTCTGACTATCCTCCCTAGTCCTAAACTGACTCAGCGCCATGGTTACATCAGCTGATCACACATTCCATTTGGGCGGACGGATTCTGGCGGGCTGTTGGAGTGATAGTGCGCTGACAGTATGCTTACAATTTTCTGGTGGTTTGAGACAATGTGCTAGTGTTTTACTCCTTCGACTAAGCTCTTTAGTTCAAAACTGACTTTGCATCCTAGTTGATTGATTACTGTTTTCAGGTGTGTTAATCGTCACTGTCATTTTTCCTGTAAGTGTAGTACATGTTTCATCACGGGAGGAGACGGAGGTACATGATTCATCACGGGTGATCTTACTCCACTGATTGGTGAGCTCCGGCGCCGCCCTACATGTAGGATTGTGGAGGTTTCCCCATCTAGGTGTTCCCCAGCCATGACAAACTCTAAGCTGCCTACTGGTCTCTCGACAACTGTGATAGTGTAGTGCATGTGAGTGTGTGTGTAAGAGGAGAGGATAGGACAAGGAAGAGGAAGGAAATATTTCGCGCGGTCCGTGGTCCGTTCGTTAGGATACTGCCCCAGCATTCGCCCAGTATTGGTTGGAGAAACCACGGAAAACTACCGATCAGAGCAGCCTATTGATAGGATTCTCCTCCACACAGCGGATGAATTCAACCTAGTGTCGGAAAATCTGCCACCCTCTGAAGTGGAACCCTACGACCTCCCGGTAAGATGCCCTGCAGTGACATCAATTGATGCCCTCCCATTTCGCAAGAGAGCTCCTGGTATGCTGTCGGTGTGGTGTGTGCATGCAATGTTCTTAGCTGTTGCGTAGGTTCAAAATTCTTTGATGGCCGGTAATAAGAGTACAAGTCCTTTTTTCGAGATTGATGTCATCATTGAGTACGACGACGATCGAGATTGATGTCATCATGATGACGACATTTTTGTCATCATCAGCTTGATATCTGTGTCTGAAAAAAATTGTTCAACTCAAATCCTACTCTAAATCACTGTATTTTTCTGCACATTGCAAATATTTTTAATATTCAAAGTACGAACTGAAACAGTTTTTCCGCTCTACTGTAAAATAAGGTTACTCGACTTGTACTCTATTACCGCCCATCAAAGAATTGTTTGACTAGTTCAAAAGTGACTGCATCGTCGTTACGTCCGCTGAACACACATCCCATTTCGCGGCCGGTGTGGCGGGGGGTGGGGGAGGGGGGCTCCGCGGCGTGGCAGCGCCACACGTTTCCTTCGGCCGCAAAAAGCGCGAGTTGTGAACTCGCCGCCCCCACTCTTCTCACGATCTGCTGCCGCCGCCGCCCGCGCCGCCGGCTCCTTAATGCTACGCATTACACCGCCCGGGAACCTAGCCCACATACTTCTTGCTTTGCGGAATGTTCCGTCTTGTTGGAATTGCCGGGGCAAATTACGTGTAGTTTCTGACCGTGCATGTTAAATTGTGCGCGAGCTTAATAGCGAAGCGAGGTGACTTCTCGAAAAATCAGGAAATGAAGTGGACGTTTTTTGCGGGTGAGGCGGTAGATTTTCCATGTGCTCGTTGTGGTGTGGATGTGTTTGGTTGGCTCTTGCCATTCTTCTGCTGGACTTGATCCAGGCATACAAGTCCTTCATGCCTGTATGTCCTCTTCTGTTTCGATAAGATTTGTGTCCATTAGGAATGTATTTATATTTTAACCAATAGAATAGCTAAAAGCCCCGTCGGTCTAGCTAAGTATAGCTACATAAAGTGTTTTTGTAATAAATTGTAATTTAGCTAAATAAGTTATAGCGTATGTGAATGAATTAGTGAATTGCTTTTCTAAAAATTTCCAAATAATGATGACGATTTTAGGTTGGACTTGAAATTTTGATGTTTTCGCTGAAGTGAAAAATGTGTTTAGTAGGTTGCAGTCACGATTCCGTGCATGAATGCAATACGCTTTCAGGCGCTCCTCTGTTTTGAGAAGATTTGCGTCTATTTTAGGAATGATTTCTGTGTATAGCAACAGCCCATATCTACAATTCTCGATGGCGGCCTTGGTCAGAATTTCAAAAGCGGCATTGTTACATTAATATGGAAAGGTAAACATTTGCCTATGAAATTAATTTAAGTTAATGAACAAAGTTATGTTTTATAACATTTTAAAAGTGGAAAAAACTTATAAAATGTTGTACTTAAGTTACATACATTTTAAACTAATCAAACTGTGTCTGTTTTGGTATCCATCCATCATGTAATTAACTATGCCTGTGTTGTTGATACATGCAAATAGAAACCTTTCCTGGAGTAAATGTTGTAGTAGAAAAACTACAACAAAATAGTGGCAAAAATTCATCCAGTTTGTCTTTGGCTGTTAACGACTTACTACATTGGGAAGTTTAGTACATGACGTGAGTTTTGACAATTAATGTAATGTACGTTTCACGTTATGTCTTAAACAACTGTGCATATTTCATCATCATTCATTACTTTTTATTGATGAACTGACAAGATTTTTAACAGATACAAACCGACAGGCGACTAGTTATATTTTGATCGGAATTTTTATCCGTCCCTACATTACACTCTCAGAGAATCATATAATTAGAAATACAGATATTAGATCGAACTTATGTTACAGGTTTTTTTGAATCCTAACCAATGATGTTACTTTCTCAGCCCAAACCATCCATGGTTCTTTGCCGCGTTTACGCTGTAAACTGGAATTCTGGATCTCGACTCGATCGTGCATCGGAGGAGAGACGTTGATAGATGAAGATGGATCATGTGAAAGCTGAGTGACATACGTATTAGGTATTCAGTCAGCAATGCGTTTCCCCCTCTCTATTTATACGTCTTTTACATTTCTGTGAAATGTTTCGTGCTACTAGAAGTCTGGAACCTACTCGTTTCTCTTCATAAGTCGACTTTCCATTTGAAAGCATTTACTACATGTTACATGAGTGTGGCATATAATAGCACATTTTTGTACCTAGCGTGCCATTTTTGTGATATTGAAAACGAGAATAATTTTATATTCTATATTTTGATCGATAGACTTTAATCAGCGACTCCCAGACTTATTTTAAGGAAGGAATCTTATTTATTTCGTTTTCTTCGTTATTTATAAAACGTGTGGATTGGCACAAGTTTAAATTTTAGTTTTTAAAAAATTAAAAATTCGGTGTTTTTCCACCGTCTCTTTGCAAAGTCGTTTAAATTCGTCTCGAGTCGTGGTTGACGTTCGCGTTCTAGCTGTGTCTTACTTCGATATCAGTCTTTTGAGGTTTTGGGGTATGAGCCATATTATATTTCTTAAAAGATGTAATTCCACTTCCATGGTTATTATGTAATTTAATCATCTTTAGTGAAAGCATCTAAGGAATTTGAATGTTAAGGCCTCTTAAGTCTGACATCAAACACTGCATCTCTGCAGGAGAAATTAAGAAATTCATGTGTTCGAAAAAGTTTATGAAAGTGCCATTAACAACCAGCACGCATAACGTTAATTTTTTTTTAAAAATGGAAGTAATTGATTTGATTCAGTAAGACGAAAGGTCTTGTAGAGTTTTAAAAAACGAATATTTGGTGCATATGTTTTATTTCGTGATGGTGCTTTTCCCCAGGACGGTTCGGGTGCTGTTCCGCCACCCCTTTTCAGATGATAAAATGTTCGAATACACACTTTACAATATATATAAAACTATTAATTATTACTTGAAAGGGGGTGGCGCTTTTATGTGGTAGAGTGAATGCAGGTAAATGGTGATTATAAAATGTTGCAAGTAAAATTCCATTTTTTTTTCTGCTATTGAATGCAGAACTTGTGTTGCCTTTATTGTAATTATACATTTATTTAATAACACCTACCCGTTAGACTTATTTTTATTCTATTTTATGAAGCTGAACTCGAAAATACGAATATCAAAATGAGAATACCTTTCAATGCCAGGCTCAAAATCGGAAACTTGATTTCTAACCAAAATTCTTGAATTCTAACCAAACCTTTCGTCTGAACAAGTGTAAATAAGATGAAATACCTTAGGAAATGATATTTTAAAGGCATTTTTACTATAAACGCGTCGTTTTTCAGTAAGTAATGTAAGACAAATTCATGGAATGGAAGTTGGTAAATGTGACGTTTCAAAATTGTTAATTACGTAGAACAAGCGCGTTTGAAAATGATGTAGAATTTCAACAAGGCAAACATGTCGAAGGAATAAATGAACCGGAAGCAATAAAAGAAGGTAAACGAAATGAGACGTAGTGTGCTGACAGGTGAGCGATGTAGCGTTGGTGGCGGCTAGAGAGGGACGACTAGCGTGGCGGGGGCGAGAGCAGGGGTGGAAGCGGGCACAGAAAATTGGCGGGAATGGGTTGAGCACAATACATTTGGGAATGAAACTTGTCGGGGTTGGAACAAGTCCAAGACGGAAATGGGGTCGAGGCATGGAATGGGCGGGGAAGGAACGGGTCGAGTGGGGAACGGGTCGAGTGGGGAACGGGTTCGAGTGGGGAACGGGTCGAGTGGGGAACGGGTCGAGTGGGGAACGGGTCGAGTAGGGACGGGTCGACTGGGGAACGGGTAGACTGGGGAACGGGTCTAGTGGGGAACGGGTCTAGTGGGGAGCGGGTCGAGTGGGGAACGGGTTCGAGTGGGGAACGGGTTCGAGTGGGGAACGGGTCGAGTGGGAAACGGGTCGAGTGGGAAACGGGTCGAGTGGGAAACGGGTCGAGTGGGAAACGGGTCGAGTGGGAAACGGGTCGAGTGGGAAACGGGTCGAGTGGGAAACGGGTCGAGTGGGAAACGGGTCGAGTGGGAAACGGGTCGAGTGGGAAAACGGGTCGAGTGGGAAACGGTCGAGTGGGAAACGGGTCGAGTGGGAAACGGGTCGAGTGGGAAACGGGTCGAGTGGGAAACGGGTCGAGTGGGAAACGGGTCGAGTGGGGAAACGGGTCGAGTGGGAAACGGGTCGAGTGGGAAACGGGTCGAGTGGGAAACGGGTCGAGTGGGAAACGGGTCGAGTGGGAAACGGGTTCGAGTGGGGAAACGGGTCGAGTGGGGAACGGGTCGAGTGGGGAACGAGTCGGGACTAGGGATGTGACAACGAAGTGAATGTTTTCAAACATTGAAATGTTTTCAAAACATCAATATTTTTACACAAACATCGATTTATTGATGCCGATATTTTTTTAACATCAATGTTTTGACCACATTGTTTTTACTTAAATGATATTTTGTTTTAAATGAAAAATATAATAGACAATTCAATACCTTTCAGATATTTATAATTTGAACATTCAGAACAAAATGGCCAAGAGTGAAAAATAAATTAGTCGAATTTTTGTTAATCAATGTTGTGTATTATTTAGTAATGTCCCGCAAGATAATAAACTGATTATTAATGGTTCTGAGAATTTTTGTCTTGTTTTGTCTGTTAATCTCAATTACAAATTAATAAATGCGATCACCGTGACATGAAAAACACCATTCCAGCAAGTGAACACTGATGTTAGATTTTACTAAAAACATCAATGGTTTTGGATCGATGTATTTTGATCATCGATGTTAAAATTTGAATATCAATACTTCGCAACATCGATGTTTTGTTGTCGATGTCGCATCTTTAGTCGAGGCGGGGTCGGATAGGAAGGCGTTGGGTCGTGAACGGTTTGGAAACGGGTCTGCTAGAGAGCATGTCTGCTCGGGAACGGGTCAGCTAGGAACGTGCCGGCTCGGGAAAGGGTCTGCTAAAGAACGTGTCGGCTCCGGAAAGGGTCTGCTAGGGAGCGTGTCGGCTCGGGAACGGGACTGCTACGGAGCGTGTCGGCACGGGAACGGATCTGCTAGAGAACGCGTCAGCTCGGGAACAGGTCTGCTAAAGTGCATGTATGTTCGAGAACGGGGAGGGGAGGAGCGAATTGGCGCGGGAATGGGTCGTGACGGGAACAAGTGGTGTCGGGAGCAGAGCGGTAACGGGTCGGATTAGAAATGGGTCCTCAGAGTTGGGGTCGGGTCCGCTTGAGAACGTATCTGCTAATTGATAAGTTATCTATATATCAAATGCCTTTCTGAGCAAAAATAAATGGTTTTCTGCCCGCCTATTTTAGGTCAAACCTGTACTTGCTGTCTGTAGTGACAAGAGTGTGAGCGATGCTGCAACATGGCAGCGTGCGGGGACGTGGCGGGTGGGAGCGGGGGCCAAAGTTGTGAGCGGGGGGATGGTCATTATCCACCGAGGGAAAAAGTTCGTTTCCTACCTCGCAAGTGCGGATAAAAATTTCAAGACAATGATATTCATAGTTTACAAGCCTTTTTGCACCTCCATTTTGGAAAAAACAAATACCTTTTTGAGCATAAATGAATGCCTTTTTTGCCGCCTATTTTAGGCCAAACAAATGCCTGAACTTGTGACTAGAGTGTGAGCGATGCTGCAGCGTGCGGGGCGTGGCGGGTGGGAGCGGGGGCTAAAAGGCATGGAAGGATGGTCATTATCCACCGAGGGAAAAAATTTCGTTACCTTCCATGTAAGTGCGGGTAAAAATTTTAAGACAGTGATATTCATTGTCCACATGCTTTTCCGCATGCCTATTTTGGTCAGAACAAATGCCTTTTCTGCCCGCCTATTTTAGGTCAAACAAATCTTTCCAATCTTTGAACTGCGACGTGAACTTGCGGTCTGCAGTGACAAGAGTGTGAGCGATGCTGCTGATGCTGGGCGTGGCGGGTGGGAGGGGGGAGGAGGGGGTAAAAGGCGTGGGCGTGGGCGGGGGGATGGTCAATATCCGCCGCCGAGGCGCCGCCCGCTCGCGGGTCTTACTCCGCAAGAAAGTTTCGCAAGACTCCGCTCGGCGCCCGTTAACGCAGCAACGGCAACGCGTCGAACACACCGAATCTGCACGATCGCCTGGAAAGTTGTCTGTTGGCCGGGGGCGGCGTGGGCGGCGCCGGCGCCAGGCCTGCCAACTCAGTTGCTTTCCTTCGCGCAGCGGTGTTTTTCGAGTCGATGTAGGCGGTAAACACTGCACGATACCGTTCAAATATATTCACATCGCAAACCTTTGCATGTTGTCGCCAAATATTGGAAAGATATGGTAGGAACCAAACAACGTTACGCAGAGCAAGGGACAAAAAGGGGCGGGTAGAAGTAGAGCTTACATTGCCGAAGGCAAAATCATGAAAATTCGGGAGAAATTAAACGAAAAGAAAGAGAAATAAACAAATAAATGCAAAGATTATTTATGCACTTGTCATTAATAACAACGATATTTATGATATGGGATATGATTTTTTTCGTTGTAATTTACATCAAAGAACATATTTTTATTTTTTGCATATACATTTTCCTCCGTCACCTAAACTTCCATGTACTTAACCCGAATAAGTAGAAGACTACTTAATTATTAATCATCTTTAATTTGCTGTTGCTCTGCTACATGCCAATAATAATATGTAGAATGCAGGTAGACTTTTCTGCCTTACCTGCTGTCCGTGCATGTTTCATTTTCCGACGTAAACTGAGCTCCCATGTGCTGTACGATCTGTGGTGGACATTTTGTCTTCTTTTATCATACACGTTGATTACACGTAGTTCTGCCTCATAGCGAAACAACATGAAAATATTTTGTTTTCACGTAACTCCCCCTCTCCTCTGCCTTGTATAAACCGGTGGCAGAAAAAGTCTCTTAAAACAACGTATTCAATATGTACATAATGTTTCAGTCGTCACGATATCGCCGAAAAAATAATTGTAGTTTGCAAAGCTTGGGGTACTCTAGCTCTCGAACCGAGACAGCTATCAGACCGGCAGACCAACGGTGTCCTCTTTGGTTTAACATGCAGATTCCCTGTGCAAATTATGAAACGTGGTGGAATGACTCTCGTTTTGTGACGCTATCTCTCAGGCTATAAAGTGGTTAACGAACTTTCGCCTAATCCAGGGCTGCGCAAATGCAAGAATTGGGGCCAGACTGCCCGCGATGGACCGCTGCAATATCCCGCACGCTACTCGCAGCTCATTGGTCTATACCTTTTCACCTTCAAATAGATACCAAACTGTTTCAATGTGGGAAGAAACAAAATCAAGTTGGGACCAAACAATTTCAAATTGTGAATTATTATTAGCTTATACAATCCCATGTTGTGCTAAGGCCTCCTGATTTCTCAGAGAAGATTTGTGCCGTTTTTTACTTGTGTCCTTGTAACAAAGCTAGTTCGCTGTCTGCGTGATAATTTATTATTATTTAGGATGTTGTCTGCGTGATAATTTATTAGCACATATTCGTATCGTTTTCTTTTATTTACATTCGCTAAGGGCTCATTGCGTAAGGGCCGCCCTCAAAGCTTCGCTGTTCACTGAGGTAAGAAGTCGACACGAAGCACCCATGCGCGCCCTTTGCTTCCAGCGCCCTGCGCCCTTCAGGAAAAGGGGTGAAGATTGCCCTCTCGCCGCGATAAGAACACGCCCGAGAGACGGGGGGGCCCTCTTCAGGAAGATGCGGCGAACGGAGTTTGCATTATTTCTGCTTCACTGCATGATGAGTTGCTGGAAAAATGGTGCATGCGATTCTAAGTAAAGGGTGACCTTTTAGCTTTTCGTGTACTGGACTATGCGAAGTAGACGATGTTGTGTAGTGCTACAAAAACTCGATGTCGGGATTTTGAAAAATATACTGCTCGCCTAAGTACACACATGTGTATATCCAGAATTCATACAGTAGTGCTAAAACGCATCACCTCGCTCACAGTTATAATCTGCAATATAATCCTGAAAAAACACTCACTTGGTTTGCAAAAATCGAGTGACTTATGAAGGGAATGGTATCTGGAACGTCATATAATCTACATAAAATATATGATTACCAATTTTTGAGAGCATATTAGATTAGGAAAATACAGAATGCCCATTTTCTTTAGTTGATGCGGTTTCTTTGAGCAATACTGTACTTTCCAGAAAGCCAAGATTGAAAGTTTGTAAAGGTGCAATTACTTCTGGAATGACAGTGTTTGTTATCCGAGAAAAAGCAAGATTTGCCGTACATGGACGTACAATCTTTGTCCACTGGGTAGATATGAACTACATGTTTTCTAAAATGATATTAACCCTTTTCTTCCCAAGCATTGAAATACCTACTTTCTTTCAAACTTCTGACAGTAATATTAATAATGCATCTCCAAGAATGTAAATATACCCTCAAATTATTTTTGTGATTATTCGTTTTGCCGGAATGGAACGTTGCGTTCACGCAAACGTTGGGAGTTTCTCCGGTAAGAGTGAGTCAGATGATCATTTTAGTAAATCTTTTTATTTCCTTATTGTAATACACATTAAAAAACCTTAGAAAAATTGAAAATAAATTCATTCATGATATAGTGAGAAACATTCAGTACGCAAATGAATTTGACACTTTTTACATTGATAAATTGTTTGACTTTTGCAAATTTTATATCTCCGACGCATATTATTTACGTCACGAATTATTACGTGACCTACAAGGTCTTTCTTTGCAGCTTCAGGCAAACTATTTTTGTTGCTATGTCCCAAATTGGAATTCTGACTTCCATTTATTTCTTCCCTTCGGAGAAGGGTGAGTACAATCTGTGATCTGAAATCAATTTGACTTGTCTTTTCGCCAGTTACTAATGTGTACAATTTCCAGGTATTTACAATGGCACTATCAATACCATTTGTAAAAAGTGGCCACCACCATTTTTTGCCTCTTATTCTTATTCTCTAATTTACAATAGCATTGTCATGCAAATCTACACCACCATTCCCTGATTGTATTGAAAAATGGTATTGGGCTGTTGAACTATTTCCTGCTTTTTCTCCTTACGGTTATACCGTTTTCGTGTTGACAAGAGGTTCCAAGGTGCCGACATTTGTTGCCACATGTGACAACTGAATTGTCATGCCATCTAACTAAGAAAATCTCATTTCTTTGTCCATCATGTAGTCATATGTTCCTTTATTTGCTTTACCAATTTCTTTACATGTTCGAAGAGGGCAGTTTGAGGTACGGTTTTCTTCACGCGCACTACTGCCTCAAAGGAGAAGAGAGAAGCTTCCGTGGTCGATCTGTTTTGTTTCCAATTCCCAGAAGAACCTACGAATAGCTTGGACACAGTGCTTATCTTATCTTAAAATGCCGGTGACAGAAACTTCTAACACGGCAGTGTATCGCCTGTCTCATATTCCATTTCTAATTATAGGGTTCTGCGAACTGGCGAGTTCGGAATGAAATACCAAGCGCGCGCACGTGGGCATCACTGGTCAACCGGAGAACTCCCAACGTTGCGTGAACGCAACACGATATTGATTTACTTACAGCATCCGTTTCGAGAATCACTTTTCATTCAAACTTTTACACTTGTCTTTATATAGTATATACTTACCACTATCGTTATAAATTGCTTCGCAGTTCATCAATTTTAAAAGAAAAGAAAATAATTAGTAACCTCATGAAATTACGCTGCACAACCCGAAGAGAAAAAATTAATAAGTCAGTACCAATATATTGTTTACTAAAGTAAAAAAATATATACGAATCACAATGAATTAAACGTATTATGAAAAAATTCACAGATGCAATGATATAATAGAAAAGTAGAAAAAAAATCATGAACCTTGCGTTGCGTTCACGCAACGTTGGGAAGAAATGGGTTAAATGAAAAATTACCGTGAGTAGACATTCTGTGCAGTAGTCGACAGATATACACGTTTTTGGGTGTCTTTGTTACAGAAATTTGTATATTATTTTTCGGAATGTCTGTCTGTTCGTCTGTCAACTAATTCGTCCGTCTGTATACGCAAACTCTAGCTCTTGATTTTTTTTCGAAATTGTATTTTCCCATCGATTAGGACGAACTTTAGTCTTTTCGAATTTGCGATCATTTAGCGTTAGGGAACACTTTTCTTAAAACCTTTACGACAATTTCCTAAATTTTATCAAAACTGATCCTTTTTTCTTAACCGTTCTGTAAAGCTAAAGCACTATTAATCTGTGCATAAGTGCTAGTTTCATTAAAATGGTCTGCAAATTCATTTAAATGCTTTTGAAATTCTGATCATTTCGACGATGTTGAAAGTTGAAGTTGTCACCAAGTTAAACCTTCGCACATGAGTTATAATTCCAATCGGAGCAACTAATTGTGCTTGTTGGGAACACTTGAGAAGTATGTGTTGGTGCAATGACCAAATGGCGATCCTGTAGTAAAATAACCGTCACTGGCTGTGAAAACAAAATCTGCCAAATTTTCGCACGGGACTTGCTAGTATTAAATATGAAACAAATACATAACTGTTACAAGCATATGAGAAAGTATTTTTTTGTACCATGGCTAGTTTCTTTTATGTCATGGTGCTGCGTTTAGAATATATCTTTCACATATGTGCGTGTGTGTGTGTGTAACTGTAAGTTCGGAAAAATGTCTGTATTCAGGGAGAGAGATGGGGGGGGCAAGAATAAAAATGAAGGGATCGCTACAAGTTTTGTTGAATGTTGTTTAGGATGCTATGAGCACTTCGTTTTTCAAGGGATCATGTCAGTTGTTTTCAACACTAAGGGAAAAATGACTGTTACTCAATAATCGAAATTTTCCTTAGGGGTGGGGAGTGGAGAGGCTACAAAACTTATACCGGCAAAACATCATTAGTCAAATATAAATTTTATAATAACATAAAAAATACTTTTTAAGATTTAAGATAAAGAATGTCAGCAAAAGAATATACGTAATTAAAAGGTGTTAATATTTTCTTTTAAATTAGTGAAGTCTGTAATTGTGAATTTGTGCCACATCTTTGAAGGATGGTGAATATCCGTGAGAACCCCCTTCCCTTCCCTTTGTTGCTTGTTAATGTATTTTGCCAAACAATGGTCTGCCGGATCATTAAACGTCAGGACACTAACCGTTAACTGATTTAATTTCACAACTTCTTGCTCTAGCGAAGGACAATTTTAAAGATCTTTTTGCCGTTTACATTAAATAGCAAGAAAGTGTCTCCTGATCAAATTAAGCACGAGAACCGCCGCTCTTCTTGAACAGTAACTACACACTCTTTCCTGGTTAAAAACCTTTGTCCGAAAAAAAGGGCAATGACTCGCTGACTCTAAGCTCACGAAAACAATGTCACTGTAACGGTTGTCACGCGCTCGACAAAATTGCCCAGAGTGAATCGTGTGAGGTGAGCGTATGGCGGAGCGAAACATTCTCAACGAATCTCGACTCACCCTGGTCGCTCGCAAACGTCTTTCAAAGAATTCTAGTAGTTTGTCAACAAATTAGGTTGTGAGAGCGTAGGCTTCCGCGGCCGGAGTCAGTACTTACGTGGCTATCCGGAAGACGCCACGTCCAAGGTATAGGTGTCAACGTTTCGGCCGTCATGCTGCGACCTTCTTCATGGCGTAGTAAATTAGGTTGTGCCCTTTTTTTAAAATTTATTTTAAATAGGATTATTACACAAAGTTCAGTTTTTACAACCCTCCATTTGCATTGTTGACTTACATCTAATACTATAAACTAAATCTATTGAACACTACAATTGACGAGGGGACTCACCGAGCACCTCTAAGAAGCATTAATATTTGCAAAAATGTTTAGGAATGAGTGGATAGGATATCTATTTTTTATTCTTGTTGGGGTTCATTATATTTACCTATGCTGAGTGTCTATCTTGGTTGATGAGGATTAGGTTGGAATAGAAGTTATTGGCCAGGAATGCTATGTGGTGTGCAATGGGATTAAGGTTAAATTCGTGGTGTGACTGCTTATTGGAAATAAACCAAGGGGCTTGAGTGATGGTTCTTAGAAATTTATTTTGAATTATCTGTATTTTGTTGATGTTATATTTAGCTGCATTTGTCCAAATTGGACAAGCGTACAGAAGAAGAGGTCTAATGATGATTTTATACAAGATGATGCTATTGCTTAGTGAGAGTTTACTGTGATTTAAGAGTGGTTTTAACTGTATTAATTTTGCTTTGGCTTGCTGAACTTTGGTGTCTATGTGTATTTTCCAGTTTAATGTGGTGTCCATATGGAGGCCAAGGTATTTAACGGCATTGTTATGGGGAGTCCAAGGGATTATGTTGTTGTTCATTTTAAACGGCGTAGGGAAGGAATATGGTCTGAATGTGAAGGACTTTAGCTGTAGATTTCGAGGGATTGATTGGTTGTGCCCTGAAGCACTACGGCTCTGAAGAAGACCGCGATATGGCGGTCGAAACGTCGGCGCTTCAACCTTCGACGCGGTGTGATCCCGACAGTCCAGATCATGACTCTGGCTTCGGAAGCCTACGACATTATACAATATAAATTTTTCAAAAATAATTACTTACGAATCTTTTATAAAATGTAATTCAACACAGATATTAAATACAAAAGTAATCATGAAGCGAGGCTTTACACGAAACGATTCTGAGAAATTACACTTTACTTGTAATACATTATGTACCTGCATGTAGTTTACATACGAACAAACTTTATGTCACGTTGTTTTCCATTCGTTAATAATGTATGCAACATACTCTTTTTGCAGACAATTTTTTTCCGACTTAAATCTGAAAATGTTTTAAAAAAATAGCCAAAGTAGAGTAATTTGTAAATATGCCCGAGAAGAAAAGGTAATTCCACCTGAAGATTTTTCTTGCATGATCAGGCGCTTGGTGAATTCTAGTCACCCAATGCAGTCTCTTGGAAAATAAAAATTAAAACTGAACCCCTGTATCTTCGGACTGACCAAAACAATTCAGCGGTCACGAGCAAATGTTGATACAAAACCTTGTATGTGTGACATAGTGTATTGTTGAATTATCCAAGAACGAGGCAGCAAAATGCCAGTCGGGTGAACGGAATTCACCAACGCCTCAATTTTATGATTGGTGGGTTTTTTAATAATAAAAATTCTGCCTTCAAGACGTATTCGGTTGAAAATTTGACTTTTTCATTGATTCAGTGAAGCGATTTATCGCTGCGCTCTAGTCTCTGAGGTAAGGATGCGAAATCGACGACAAAACATTGATGTTTCAAAACATCGATGTTAAAAAAACATTGCCCTCAAACCATTGATGGTTTAAAACGTGGTTTAAAGTAACCTCTACCATTTACGTTCTTGTGACGTAGAATTTAATTTGACAGTGCAAACGGTAATAAATACCGAGTCTAAAATCCTGAGAGCCCCGGGTCATCTCTAGGGACCAGATCGTCCTCTGTTCGCCGTAGAATGATGCGAGAAGAAAGGGGGGGGTCCCTACGCCTACTGCACATGCAATGACCACTTCGCGTGCAAAGTACGATTTCATATTTAACGTATACAAAATTCTTTTTTTAGACATTTTTCATACACAGAAAAAAACATCGAAAACATAAATACATCGAACACAAAACTTTAATGTTAAAAGCGTCGACTTTGTTCAATTAATGTTATGAATCAATTAATGTTATAATCAATCAAGTTATTAATTTTTGTAGTTATTCAAATTATTCTTCTCCATGTTATCGCGTCAGGAAGTCGATTCCTTCATGAAGGGCACGTTGAGGGATAAAAGCCCAAATCTGTAGCTGCTTTGCTCTTGCATATGGATTTAATTCACCGGAGTGAATATTTTCTAATCGATTCTTGCCCAAAACGCTCGTTTCCTTCTGTATTCAGAATTCAACTTGTATGTGAGTTGAAGTAAGAATCCCAGAATTAAGAAAACCTGCACAGAATACACTTCTTTCCGTGGCACGTCACTTGCCGTTTTTAACTTTTAATGTTAAAAAAAATAGCCGGCCCCGTGGCCAAGATCGCTAAGTCAATAGTGCAGTTGTAATCTCGGACCTCAGGGTCGCGGGTTCAAGTCCCGCCTCGGGCATTAGCATTTGTTTTTATCTAAATGTCTGTGTCGTCCATTCACCCCTCACTATCTTCATCATCATCATCATCTGATCGTACATACCCCCTGGGGGATAAAAATAGGATTTAGCGTAATATTGATCCCCACTTATGAATTGCATGCTCAGCATGCCTGCGGGGTCCGAAGCGGCCCTTTCGAAAAATAAATAAATAAAATAAAAGTTTAAAATTGTTAATTATTAATTGTTAATTAAAAATAAAGTTGAAATATGTTAGTGGAATCATTGTTGTTTTTAAAATCTAGATATCGATGTTTGAGGACGCAGGCGGCGCAAGGGGCTGCAGAGGACGTTGGAGAGTGGGGAGTGCGGGGGAGGCGGCGACGGCCGTTGAGGCAACGGTGCGACGGAGATCCCGTACCTCTTACGGTCCCTCCCCTCTCTTCCTCCCTGCTCCCCCTCCCCCGCCCACGCCCTGCACTCGACCAGCGCGCGACGCCCCATCGCTTTCCTTTCTTCGCGCGTCGCGCATCTTTACCTTCACGGCGTACAAAGAATAACTGCAGTCCTATAATACATGAAGTTATAAATAGATCTTATACTTATCTTTTTATGAAGCGTTGATCGTTGCTCGGTATCAATTCTCAATCATCAAATAAGTATTCTATATTCACAATAAAACAACATAATTATTTATGATAAATGGGCATACATCTTTCTCATATCATTTCCCTCTTCGTTCTTCCTTTTGAACAACCCCTTGGTTACACACTTTTACACGATGCCATGGCTACTGTACGTACACTTTGTGTAACAGCACAGAGGTGCACAAGTGCCCCATTTGAGCCCCTTCTTGGGGCGCCGGGAAGCCCGCGCCCCCGCCCCACGGGAACCGGGAAAGAAGGCATAATCCCCGACGGCGGAGCTGTCCCTTCACTTTACTGATCAGCATCGTCGGTTCAATGCTAAGTGCGAGCACGAATTTTTATTCACGAAGAGAAATGGAGCAACAACGTGTTCTTGTATGTCATAGATGGTGTCGGAGAAAAAGTAACAGCAAAAAGTAAAATAAACATTTAAAAAAGAATGGTCAAGTTTATTACAAAGAGAAATTTCTGAACTAAATTTATGAAGTGTGTATTATTATTATTATTATTATTATTATTATTATTATTATTATTATTATTATTATTATTACAATGAGAAATTGTTAAATTTCTGTTCTTGTAATTTATATTACAAATATTTTCAAAATCAGTTGCAACAGTAAAGATTGACCGTGAAATGTGTGGAAGTTGTCGAACAATTTAATCTGAAATAATAGTATACATACAAAACCTCCCCTCTCCAGGTTTCTGGATATCAATGTTATAGCTGTTATTTCAAGGTTTAGTTCAATATAATTCAACACATTTCTGTCTTAAGAGTTTTCCTCCCACCGAGGGCTCGGGCAGTGGCCACTCGCCCCGAAAGTGAAAGTCTTTCGCTAGAAGCCGGTGGGGCGCGGAAGGGCGCGCATTGCCATCGTGGGGCGCGTTGCTGGGGCCCTTGTGCGAACCTGCTATAATACATTTTAATATACAGCAGTGCTCAAAAAAGCCGCATCGTCTCGCTCACGGTTGTAATCTGAAATATAATCCTGAAAGTTTGTGATCGGGAAGAATTAGGATTACTTTCTATTGTTTCAGCGGGTCTTAGGTTATCGCTTCTAATTTCCAAAGATCTAGCAAATGCACGAACGGACGAGTAGGGAAGCGTGTGCGTGTTTGAGGGCGAGTGGATTATTGATTGGGCCAGTGGGTGATTGATTGGACGAGCGGGTGATTGATTAGGCGAGTGGGTCATTAATTGGGCGAGTGAGTGATCGGTTGGGCGAGTGAGTGATCGGTTGGGCGAGTGAGTGATCGGTTGGGCGAGTGAGTGATCGGTTGGGCGAGTGAGTGATCGGTTGGGCGAGTGAGTGATCGGTTGGGCGAGTGAGTGATCAGTTGGGGCGAATGAGTGATTGGACTTGGGCGAGTGGGTGCTTGATTGGGCGAGTGGGTGATTGATTGGTCGAGTGGGTGATTGATTGGTCGAGTGGGTGATTGATTGGTCGAGTGGATGATTGATTGACCGAGTGGATGATTGATTGGGAAAATGGGTGATTGATTGGAAGAGCGGGTGATTGATTGGAAAATAAGGTGCTAGTTCAGACGAGGTGATTGATTGGAGGAATTAGTGATTGATTGGAAGAATTAGTGATTGATTGGAAGAATGGGTGATTGATTGGAGGAATTAGTGATTTATTGGATGAATTAGTGATTGATTGGAAGAATGGGTGATTGATTGGAGGAATGGGTGATTGATTGTTGAGTGGGTGATCATCTGGGAGAGTGGGTGGATGATTGTTGTAGTGGGGGATTGGTTGAGCGATTGTAGGCGGACGAGCGGGTGGGCGAATGGGGCGAGCGGGTGGTGATGGAGCGAGGGCTGGTGAGCGTGCGGGAGGGAGCCCTGCCCGTGAGGGAAATCGCGGGCGTGGGGCGGGAGGCGTCGGCCACGCTCCGCTGCCCGATCGTTCCCCTCCCGTGCGCTGCGCCCTCGAGGTGAAGAGCAGCGCTTTTTCCTCCGGCGCGGCGCCGCGCCGCACGCTGGGGACGCGGCCCCGCAACAGGGACGAAAGTCTTCAAATACGCTACAATAGGAAGCAAACGAATCCGAACAGAGGAATTGTCGTAATGTTTTTATTATTCCGTACACTGTTTTGATACGCAGCTGTCTTGTGTAATTCGATCGACTGATTGTTACGCTATGCGGTTTCTTAATCTTCGTTGTTGGTGCTTCATTTGTTTTTGTAGATGTAAGTTTTGCTCAGTTTTATTGTAATATTTGGTGTAGGTAGCGTTCTCAGTGTGTTCCTAATTTTGGGATAGAAACAGTGGATAGAAAACATCGAAGAAAGCCTGTCTTTTTTTTTTAAAAAAACGAACAATATCCAAGTGCTCTAGTGGGCAGGAAATTCTTCTGATCTAAATCCAATCGTAAGACTCTTAATATAAATCCAATTTGACTTAGAAAAATGAAAATGTTGAAATGAAACAAAAATAAATCTTCTTGAATCTGGTTGTGTCTGCTTTCGTGACGAAGAAATCAAAAAGCAATGTTTAATTTTAGTAGAGTCAATTGCGTAAGAGAATAAATGACATTTATTAACAACGAAGGAGAATATTTAAATGATTAAGTATATGAAAAGTTCCGTATGTTTTCCAGTGTGAAAGTGCAGTGTTCTAAAGGACAGCGTATGTTCGGATTAATTTGTTCGCTCCTTGCTTTATTTCATATCATGATGGATTTTCATTGGGTACATGCTTCTCAAAAGCCTCGCGGCTAGCTCTTGATCAACGTGCTCTATTTCCACTACGCGTCCCTGGGTTCGATTCCCGATCGAGGCAAGTACTATAGTGTGTGTTCCTTGCAATGTCCTAGTAAATGTTGCTGTGTGACGTTGAGAAAATTCACTTTTCAAGTTGAGAAGACCGGCATACAGCGTGGGGATGTCTACGTGCTAGCCACTCGTCTTAACCGTGTGGTTACGTGCTGACCACACGTCGCGAGGCAGGGACGTCGCCGATAGGCATGGGCCCTTTCACGGGCTGTCGCGCCAAGAACGTGCTTACTTACGTGGCTTCTCAAAGTAGTCCGCAAATGCGACAGAACGGTATGCTTAATTCCGTTCTGTCGCAACTACTGTAAAGGTTGGCCACTCTTTTGTAAATAGCAGTTAGAGCAGGGCTTTCCAACTGGCGGTCCGCCGGTTAGTTTTGTGTGGCCCGCGACTGCTTTGAAAAAAATTATTACACCAACCAAATACAATACAATTGCACAATTCATCTTATTTTTATTTAATATATTAATTTTCTCGTGTATGTACATCAATCATTAGTACCTTGAATAAAATTCATATCTGATACACAATTTGTTTCAGTATAATCTCAGTAGTTATGGGTGAAAACCATCTTAAATAACGGTGCGGTCCGCGGCTTAAGAAGAATTTGATATGTGGCCCCATAAGTCTTTATTTATTTTATTTATTTACGGTCAAAAACAGCTAAAACTGTGTTGACGAGGTATGGGGAGAAATGAATATCTGTGCACGTTTTTCATAATTCTGCGATCTCTATCTTAGACATTTTTTAGTCGAATTTTGAATACAGAAAAAAATAGCGGTTTTTTCAAGTTTTGTTGACAATATTCGCTCGTATATAATAAATCTATTTTTAACGGTAAATTAGCTATAAATTGTGTGCCTTTAACCCTCGTCATGTTCTTCATGAACGATAATACTTTTGGCCGCGACAATATGGAGAAGGATAATTGAAAACTACATTCCAACTGAAGTTGGGATAAAGTTTCTAAGTTGGACAGCCCTGAGTTAGAGTTTCGACCAGCTTTTCCGCTGTTTCTCTCCGCACTGCGCGAGGGCCGCGGGGACGGCGATGGGACGGCGTGGTTTGTGCCGCTCGGTACGCGCACGGCGTGGCACGGCCAAGGCGCGGCGCTTCGCCGAGGGAAAAATTCGCGCGAAAAATAAAATGTCGGTCACTGTGGACTAGGCAACGGCCACCTGGCCGGGAAAGCGCTCGGCGGCAAAACGGCTACAGCGGGGAGAGAGGAGAGCTGTGTGAGAAAACCCCTTCTGACATGGAAGGGTAGAGCTTCATTCGAGATACTCGTTCCCATTGCTTGATGATTCTTCTTTTGGTGTTGGTTTAGTCACTGCCGGCGCTACCTGTAGGCAAGCTAGGCGACCGTTTAGGGCGCAAACCTCAGGGGGGGCGCAAATTTGGTACATTTTTTATACTAAATATTATTGTTCTAATCATTTGTCTTATATTTGTGGTACACTTAAATATGCAATTTAAATAATTTCGTGTTTTATTATATATATATATATATATATATATAGTATATATATAAGATATTAGTGTAGTATCAAGGCCCAAAAGGTTTCACTGTAAACAGAGACTTTTATTCCACCTTTTTGCAATTACATTATTACGCAAAACTATAATACTTTACTCTCACCTGTAAACAGAGAAACGAGAATTAATCCTTATTACTACCGCTTCTCTATTTACTTATCTTAAATACAATACAACACAATATAATAGACTTTCTCTCCGCATTCCTTTGTCCACCTATCATCGCACTTCGTCTGTCAACAACGAACCGCTAAGCGTTGGAAGCGCGGTATATTCAAATTAAAGATAATATATTTTCTTTACATATATATATATATATATATATATATATATATATATATATATCATATTTTACTTTAAAAATATGTCTAACATTATCTATTATTTTCCCATTACATCACGACTAAAGATGTTATGAGTCGCCTGAATAAAAATCTACTCCAGGCTGCAACCAGCTACCTAAGGAGCAGAATCCGGTGACTACAGTGCCTCTACAATACTTTACGCAAAATGTGGGCTGTTCCAAATAAAGCAATTTCTTGCACTTCCAGTCTTTTGAATTACCAGGGAGTTTAGACAAGTACTTACTCAAATTTTGCGGAATTATTATTTATTATTATTATTATTATTATTATTATTATTATTATTATTATTATTATTGAAGGGGGCGCAAACATCTAATTTTGCCTGAGGTGCAAAATAATCTAGCGCTGGTCCTGGGTTTTGTTTTGCAGGAGAACCTCGATAAATGAAGTCGTAGGCTTTCGCGCCCAGAGTTGAGATCTCGGCTGTCCGAGTGACGCCGCGTACTAGGCTGTGTAGCCGACGTTTCGACCATTTTTTTCGAGGTCTTCATCAGGGCTGGTCGCAGAACCTCGATAAATCGAAATTTGAATGGTCGAATTCTGTATTATCTCGAATTCAGTTTATCTTCCTTTTGGCTACCTCGAACCCTTCTGAGAGGGATGAGGTGAGTTTCATTTCAGATATCGCTTTTCTCACTCCCTGGTGATTCTTTTTCTGAGGAAGATTTCTTTTTGTTTCAGGAGAACCTCGATACGTCAATCTTCGATGTTTGAAGTTTCTTAATATTCCCAATTTAGTAATCTCCAATTCACTAATACATTAAATTCTGTTTCTCTTTCTTTCACTTCCTTAAAGTTTTCAAATATGGTATGGTTAAATTCTTGTCTGGATATGCGTTTTTTTCTCACTGTTTAGCTTTAATTTTAACGAACCCTCGTGACAGTATGCTTTATCGGTCGTAATTATGTTTTGGCATGTTTGAATTAAATATACGAATCTTGCGAGGAAAGTAAATTACAAAACGATAGCTTAGCTAAAAACGTTGTGTTCCTTAGAAGTAATGAATTCTGTTGGAAGTACCAAAAGAACACGAATTGCCAACCTCTGGCAAGATCATTTCAGCTAGTCATTTGTTCAACAAAATGTTTCTCCAAATTATTGTTTTTTCGTTAGACATCCACTATCTGTTTCTATGCCTTTTGAAAACACATTTATACTGAGGTAGTCACAAATATTCACCATTGCCAAAAAGTAAGAAAAACGTTTAAGCTCATTAGAGTTTAGATTTAGATGTAAAAAAGTTCAAATAATACGGTTGCAGTAATTAGTTTTGGATAAATTGAGACACAGACATAAATTGAGATGTTCCTTCATGCAAATAATATTGTTACTAGTAAATTAAAGTTCTTGTTAATTTGACACGGATTGTGTTCTGCTTACATGAAAAAAAATATTTTGCACATTCTACTCTGGATTTTATATTTACTGCCTTTAGATAGATCATTACATCTTCTTTTTCCCACAACGCTATACCGGTCAACAACATGGCGACTTCCATTTCCATTGTTGCGCCGACTTCAATTCCTTGTTCTTCCACGAGTCTCTCGTTCGAGATTATAGTCGTACTACCGGTCGTAAAATGTTCATATAAGCAAGAAAAGGAATGTTTCTGGCAGTCTTCCACCTGCAGAGATCCGGTAGTTACGACCATGAAAAAGCGGGGAGAGAGAAAATGAAGTTGACTCGACGGAAAGAATTCGACGAAGTTTTCATGTGTCGTTACCGGAGTGGAAGAATATTTCAAACAAAAGTTGTGGAACTAATTTGATCTTCACGACCAAATGCTATCTCGAAGTAATGACCACTCTAAAATTCCACGTGAGCGTGTGTGTGTGTTGAAACATTCACACAACATCATTAATTTAGGATTTGGACCACCTGCGGTATGCTAATGACGCGAAATTTTACGTGGATGGTCCATTTCCTCGGAAGGTTGTTCACAAGGGCCGCTGCCACGGTGAAGTTGTTCTGTCGCGGCCGCCGTCAAAGAGAGAAACCTGACGTAAGCCTGGGAAAAAGAGCCTTCCGTTAATGGTGGGAAAAGGAAGGTGCAGGAAATGCATTCAAATAAAACGCTCTGTGTGTTTTCTTAAACGAACCAACAGCTTCCCGACTATTTCTTTTCGGCGTGCACTGGTCTACTAATTTCGTCGAAAAAACGACCGGCTTTCCGTGACCGATACCTCTACCCAGTGACAAATGGACAGTTTTGGACGAGTGATCTTGTCGCGGTAGCCTTCGGTTCACCACGAACTGTGGATTTGAAACTTGATGCTACCAAAAAATTACCACCAAAGTTTCGTTCGATCGGTTTTCACGTGAAGGGCTTCGATTATTCGAGAACAAGCAAGCTTAAGGAACTAGGGGTTTCGCAGTGAGAACAAACTGACAACGTTGAGATATTTTCTTGATTACATTCTTTTATGCAGCCTACACAGCCTCATGTGAGATTGTAATCAGTTTCGTACATTACAAATTATTTTTGCTGTATATATCTAGTAAAATTAAAATGTATCTTACACTAAAATACAACAAAGTGTTTTAAGTTTGTCAGAAAAGTTTTATCCCTACTTTAAATATTACAAAAATCCAATCTTCTATTGTTGTAAATACTACTCATACACATCACAAATATCTGTGAACATAAATAATTTCTTTTTTCATTAGTGCATCTTTATAATACACGAGTTGTAACTCTGAAAAATCTATCTGTATTTATTGGCAAGCATACTTCTGCCATTTTGTTGGTGAAATCGATTTTATTTTAGAACTTGCATCTTCTTTCAATTTTCTTCCTCGTTTTCTTATTTTCGTGTTATTATTATTATTATTATTACTATTACTAGCCGAACCCTTGCTATTAAATCACACAAAAGAGTGGCTGTTTCAAGACCTTTTTAAAGAAAGTTTTGACTCAACGAAATTACATAATGAACAAATGACGGAAAGACAAGCGTCATTCTATTAATTTAAAGATTCTATTAAAGTGTTAGTGTTTATACTATAAAATTGAGTAAAAACACTGTAAATTATATAGATTATCTAATTACTAGTATTATTGACACACTCTGAGGCAATGACACGGTTTGAAAATTCGCCCCATCTAGCTCCTCCCACGAGCCGACCTTCATCCGGGACCCTGTTTTCTGCTCTCCCCCCACCGTCGCGGCGCTCTCGCGGTTTACTGCGTTCCGCGCCGGCCCGCGCCGGGGCGTGCCGCGGAGGGGCGCCGGGAATCGGGGAAATCTTTCAAAATCGGGCGAATCGCTTCCCTCCGCTCCTCCCGGTCGTTTGGGCGCCCCGCAGGGCGCGCGCCCCCTCGAGGGCTTTTCGGGGTGGGGTGGCGAGGGGTGGGGGTGGGGAAGAAAGGCGCGGATGTGAGACTGGCGTCCGACCGGCGCGGGCGATTTTCATACGGGATTCCCCGCGCTGCGGTAAAGGTCTTGTACCGGGAGCGGTGACTTAAGGCAGGCGCGGATCCACGGGGAGGGAAATGAGGTAAATTTCCCACCCCAAAATGTTCAGTAACGATTAATTTTAATTTGTCCCGAAACTTTCAAGCAAAATTATTTCGTATAAAAATTAAAACAATTAAAAATGTATCGCATTATGTGCTGGAGTTTAGCCTGCATCATTCTACATAATCTGTAATATGACACAATTCGACCAAACATTTTGAATAAAAAAATTTCCCCTCCCAATATTCGTTTCTGGATCCGCCCCTGCTTAAGGTATCTACCACGGTGGGAAGGTACTTAGGTGTGTCAACTAGTCGCCTTTGGGGCAAATTTTTTTGAAGCCAGTTTGAGGCTAGTTCCTCGCTTGTCCGTACGGTGCGCACGATCGGGTTTGGATCACGGTGTAAGATATACTTCCTAAGATGACATCTTAAACTGTGGCTATTGCACAGCTTTACAAAACAGTTCCTACCCATTTTCGTAACTGTTCGCTCTAGACTTTACCAATTCCACCGCAAAGCGACAAAGTACTGATTTGAAATTTGAAATCAGCTGGCGAAAGAGCTGTCGAATGGATCACGACCAATCACGACCTTGCCCAAATGAGACCCAAAGATCGCAGCGCTTATATGCGAGAACTGTGAGAACTAACCTGACATAAGCTTCAATTTTAGACTGGGAGTAAACACACCTATATATCTTACATCGTGGTATCTATTGATGTCACTGCACGCGGTTTCCGAAGAATAAACGCTGGCCGGTTGCCCAGATCACTAAGGCAGTGGTGCCGTAGCGATCACTCACCCAAGGGTCGCGGGTTCGATTCCCGTCTCGGCATGGTTGTATGTAAGGTTGTATGTAACCATGGTTGTATGTATATAATTTGTTTTTTGCTTCATACTACAGATAATATAAATGTGAATGTGCCCGAAGAAACAACAAACAAACAAAATTTACTTAGTATTGATAACAATATTGCGGCACTTAGTAACACTATATTATTTTCCTACGTAGTAGTTCGTGAATGGATGAATAAAGATTCTTACTCAATTAGGAAACACACATTTATTAGTGTATATCTGATTTTTTGAGTTAAGATATTCAATTTTTAGTCATTTTCAAATGAATTTGTGTGTGTGTGTGTGTGTGTGTGTGTGTGTGTGTGTGTGTGTGTGTGTGTGTGTGTGTGTGTGTGGGCGTGCGTGCGCGCTTGCCAGAAATAGTGATTAGGCAATTAAATTCGGGAATATCTTGCCTCGAGAAACAGTCAAGTAGTTCTTTTTATCGTTTCCCGAGAGTATATCTTAAACCATGCGACCTTGTCTTTTCTCTGACGACATTAATTTACAATTCGGAGTGGTAGAATGATAGGAATGAGCGCTTAATTTTGCCTTCAACAATTTGATTATGGTAAAGAATCTAAGTTTTCAAATAATAATAACAAAATAAAATATATGTTCTTGCCCTAGACGATCGTAAAATACATGCATTCCATTCAATTGGAATCTTCATTTTACATATCCTCTCTTTCAAGAAATCTTTCCTTTTTATCGCATCTTCGTTTTATTGCCACGTAGAACCCATCAGTGATTTTGCGCATTGAATAGAACAGAGAATCAAATGCTCCAATGCAGCTTGTCAGGGTCATTTTTAAGGATGGGTCAGATTTAAGGAAGGCTGCAGTCATGAAGGAACCACTGTGGAGAGGTAGGAAGAAAAATAATAATAATAATAATAAAACGGTTTTTTTTGATTTAGTGCAATGGTTCATACTAAAACGAAATTTTAAACTTTATCAATTTAAAATTTATTTATTATATATTTTTTACATTTCATAGTATTGTAATATTTTACTTTTATTGAATGGAAATCATTTTTTATCAACAAGGTTTCTTAATTGAAATAGTAATGTCCAGTAATATTCAAAAATAACTATGTTTATAGAGCATATAATAGCAAATTTAGAAAATTATTTATATGTTTCTTACAATACGCACAACACACATTAATAATGGAACTTCAATTCTGACTTTTAAATAATGACAAACTTATATTGCGGTAAAAATTCTAATATTTATTCATGTAATTTGTAAGAGTTACATAAAAAAATATTGATATTTTTCAAAATACAAAATTGGCTTCATATAAAATTAATTTAAAATACCTACTTTTTGTTACTAGGGCTCTACAATAAGAGTTTTTCTATCAATATTCGCCATTTTTTCGGGCGCATTATTACCATACTATCCTTAGGGAAGGGCAAGAAAGTAGCACGCCACAGAACATAGAGGACGTATTGTATATTGCAGTTATTATGATTATCGCAAAAATTGATATGAAACGAAAAAACATGGCAAAATGTAAATGTTAAATCCAGGTAATGGTTGACAAGGTACTAATTGTTTGGTACAACAATTTGGAAGTGAAAAAGAACGTGCATCCCCTTTCTTCCTGGACTTCTGCCCTGGGCCGTGCACTAGGGTTGTTTTCAAAACATCGATGCCTCTGTAAAAATATCCGTTTTAAACATGGACGTATTGAAACCGATATTTTTTGAACATCAATGTTTTGGACTCGATGTTCTTTACGTTCTCAATGTTTTGTTCGTGAATGAAAGATGCCCATAATCACTATTTTGTAAAAGCTACAAAAAGAAACAAAAACGGATGGTACCAATATCTGTTTGTATTCGATCGAAACGAACGCGGTTTGTTCTATCTTCATCGAGAAGACTCATAATTTCTTGCTCGAGGTGATCCTAATAGGCTGGTGTATCCTTCGTGTTTCCTGTATTTCGCACATCGAGAGATGTAAAACTTTGTTTTCAGTTAAGTCTGAATAACAAATAAATAAGCACGGCCATTTTCAAATTAAATTTTATTGTACACGAATTTAATGTTAGAGGGTACTAAACCAACTTAAAAAATACATCGATGGTTTCTGGGCGATATATATATATATATATATATATATATATATATATATATATATATTTATCAATTCAAAGGGTACATCCTGCCGCAATCGGCGGCAGACCGCGGCGTAGACACAAGTCCATGAGCTCCAACCTGTGTGCCTACGTCGTTGCTTACAATACGCTTTTGATCTTTCAACACCAATAATTGTTACATCAATAACTGAAAAGAAAGTTAAAACACAAAAACAATCAATTTACATTCATTTGCTCTCTTAAGTCAATTCACTAATAATTTACAACAAAACATTTAAGAAGCCATCCTCCCAACTTAACAGATGTATTATCAAACAGAATAAGTCGATCGGTATATTATTATTATTATTATTATATTATTATTATTATTATTATTATTAGTTATTCGGTCGGTATATTATGAACATCGATGTTTTGATTTTGAAAATCGATGTTTTCTTGTCGATGTCCTATTACTACCGTGCACACGTTCCCCGAGCGCCGCGCTTCTCAGAGCCCTGAGATATGTTTCCGGGCAATAACCAAAAGACGCCCTCCTCGACACCAACGACTTGGCGCTACTTCCCGGAGAAAATCTTATAAAGTTGAAGAGGGTAAGTGCTCTCCCTCGATCACCTCCCGTCATATCCCGTCACCTCCCCCTCTCCTTCTCCCAATTCGCTCTCTCTCTCGTTCGCTGTCTCAACCTCCGAATCTTCTAGATACTCTTGCTCTTTCTCTTCTGAATTTTCAATTGCTAGCTTTCTGGGTTACGTAACATTTGATGTCTATTTTATTTATTTTCTCTCGCTTGTTGCTTACTTTTTTGTTGTTGCTTTTTTATTTTTGCTTTCTAATTTTGTTCTCTACGTGCTTTCTTTCTTTTTCCCCGTGTTGCTCTCCTCCCTTCTTGTTCGTCCTAAGTTCCTCCCTTTTTTACTCTTCCGTGCAGTTTGTCTCTCTTTTTCTCGTTCACTCTCTGTCTCGCCCGCTCTCTTTCTCCCCCACCCTCTTCCGCTCCCGTCTTCTTTCCTTCTAGCTCTTTTTCCTCCGCTCTCTTTCTCTCCCTCTATCTTTCTCTCCCCTCTCTTCCTTTCACGCTCTCTTCCTTTCATACTCTTCCTCTCGCGCTCTCTTCCTCTCGCGCTCCCTTCATCTCTTCGCTCCTTCGTTCGTTGCAGTGCCTCTGGCCGGGAGGTCCTAGGGTTCGGGTTCCGACGGTGGTCGGAGTTTCGACACTAGCTCGTCAGCTACCTCGAATTCCGCCGCTCTCTGGAGGAGAATTCTAGCAACCGGCTGCTCTGATCGGTATTTTACTGTGGTTTCTCCGATCAACACGGCGCTAGTGCCGGAGCAGTACCTTAACAAACGGGCCACGGACCGTGCGTGATCTTCCTTCCTCTTCCTTGCCCTATCTCCATCCCTTACACACATGCACTACACTACCACACATGCCGGGAGACCGTCAAGGACTTAAAGCTTGTCCCGGGTGGGGCAGTGCCTCGCCGGTGGGAGAAATTTGGGTGGGGGAAACCCCGGTAGTCGACTGTAGGTCGGCGCCGGATCTCGCTATCCAGCGGGGAAAGATCAATCACCAGCTCCCGATGAAAATCATGCACTACACTTAAGGTGCTAATGACCGTAGCAGTTGACGTACCCGGAATCATTAATCAATCAATCTTCCGTTCGTTGATTCTCCCGATCACTAGCTAACTATCTTCTCACATTCTTAATCTCTCGTAAAACACTGTATTGATTATTATCGTCTTTTCTTTTTTGGTTTTCTAGATTTATCACTTTTTGTCACCGTCGCCAAGGTTCTAGTTCCCGTCCTTGCCACTGTCACTCTTTCTACCGCCACCGTTTCCGCACCGTAATTGTCACCAACATCGCCACGACACGCGGTCGTATGTGGAGGAGGCGGAAGGTGATGCTATTGTTCGCCGGCGCGGGCTGAGATTGTGTTCTTCTTGTTGCTTCCACAAGGGCACATTAGCAACTCTTTCAACCCGGGGAACATGTAGTTTCATGGCGCACGCGTTTCTTGTATGTGTTTTGAAGGTTAAGTTGTGCGAAAATAACGGAAAAATAAAAAGAGTGAGCGTTCATGATGGGATATACGGAGAATATTGTTATTTTCTCGCAGAAACATAACTAATTCTTTCAGTAAAGATCAGTGTAGTGAATAAATGTATTTACAACCGCATAATACTGCTATCTTGCGACCTTCTCTTTACCGTAGGTATAGATATTTTTTGGATGGATGTTGGTTTGGATAAGTGTTGAGACAATATTGTACTTACATCATATTGATATCGAACTCTTGCTGGAATTAGATTGCTGAAAAACGAAACTTTTGTTGAAATCTATTTTAACATTTCGAGTAGTTATTGTTACTGAGGTGGTCCATTTACAAAACGTCGGGGAGTTTGTTATGAGTGTGATCTGATGTTTTTGTTGTGTTTTTTAGTTAGGTAGGAAGAAGGATTAGAAAGTGAACATGGTAAGCGACGAATGTTTTTTGCGTAGTAGCGGCGTTGAATTATGAATTTTACGAGAAGCTTAGTTTTTATTGTAAAGAATGGTGTTAAAATGTCGATAGAATGATTGAGTAATCAATGATGTATTTTAGCGAATAACTAATTTTAAATTAATGAAATAAAGTTAAATTAGCAGTGCTAAAACAGCATCTACGCTCTCGCCCATAATTTCAGGCAAAATTACACGGCAAGTACGTTAAAAAAATCACTATCTTTAGTTGCAGGAAGACACCGAAAAAAAGTCGAACTTTTGCAATTTTCGAAATATTAGGGGTTTTAAACGAACATTAGACATGCACCATTATCTTAAACGTCCTTCACACTATCCAACAACATTTAGTCAAAAACGATAGAGCCATTTTTTGAAAATTTGGAAAACGTTCTCCCAGGGGATTCATGTAAAGTATCCCCAAATTTTAAAGAAGTGTTTCAAAATTGGAGCGCCTCGAGTGGAGCCAGATCGACCGGGAAGTATCCATTTTCAAAAAAAAAAAAAAAAAAAAAAACCAACCTCCGTATGGATTAGGCTCTAGTGTTCACAGATGGATGGATAGACGGACAGACGTTTTGCCGTCAATTGATTTTTCAGTATCAAGGACCCATAAAACAGGTATTCTCGCTGCACTGTGTTAAGAGGATTTTGTTGCTTAATTTAGCAATTGCACTTTTTCGTTACCAGGGCCCTGTAATAAGAGTTTTCTGCCGAAAATTCTCCATTTTTGCTCGCAGCATTACTTAATTTTCTCTCTTCTCCGTAGCGAGAAAGTTCGGGAGGAAAACATTAATTGAAAGAACGAGTGAGCAGTAGAGTTGATGATGGGAGGTATGGAACGGCCATGGGTCGAGAGAGTCGGACAAAAACGTCGTTAAAGTAGGAACTTCTTTTATTTCAATTTATAAGAAATTCAAGATATTATAAACTATAAGTTTTATTTTCAATCGAGAAAAATATAATAATATTCAAAATATTTGTAAAATTAATAAGAGTACATTCGAGTTAATTTTTATAAGTTGGATTCTGCAAATGTTTATAAATATCAATACAATAAATATCTACTGCAAATGTTCATTTACATAAATATCAATAGCAGTTTGATTTGTCATTATTTGTAGGATATATTCTTGTTTTTAAGATGTTTTAATTTTATGGATTTGAAAGAGGAAATGGATATGGTAATGATGAGAAGTTTCTGGTGTAAAATAAACATCGCGTTGTTGGTAATGAAATTAGTGAATTCTTTTAATTAATTTCATTTCTGTGTACCTCAATTAAATTAACATAAGCTGATAATAATGTACGCATGCCGTTTTACGTACGGAGCGAATTAATACCTATAGATAAATAAAATTGCTATCAAACTCTAACGGAGAGGTAATATTAATGGTAATAATAATGCTAGTGATTTAAAAAAAAAGAAGCCACGGAGTTAGTGTAGTGCCTTTGTATAGTAGGGGCAGAGTTAAGAATTAAAGGACAAATAAAACCGTGGGTGGGAGCCAGTTCATTAAGAGGAAATGACAAATTTTGTAGTAATACAAATGATTAAAGTTAACGCAGTGTTATGAAAGCATATAGTCAGTAAAAATATGTTTAGAATTCGAAATAAAATACGCATTGTATTCGATTTTAAAATCAAGTTTCCTAATTGATTTTGGAAGAAACGTCACTTTAGATTTGATCACTCTACGCATCAATGCTTTGGTTGATGGTAATCGATATCAAATTTTGTTCTACCATACCAAATTATAACATCTCTGGTCGGTAAGAAGGAGAATTAAAATCTCAACACATGCGCTATACACAAGTTTCTTGCTTTCTGCACTAATGGGTGATTGACTACTTGTCAACGAATTATAATATACTACATTGAGTGACTGAAGCGCCGCGTATTTGCAGTAAATTGAAGCAGCGCCTCTGGACAGTTATTCAATATAATAAATTTGTATTTGAATTTTATGAAATATAAATCGAAGTCTGTAGTAGAAATCAGGAATAAGAAAGCACTTACTTGTTAAATTATATATTTTGATTTGATTTCTTTTATTTTTTCAGTTACATGGCGAACAAACTGAAGGCATGGTGAATATAATTTTTCTTATCACAAATATAATTTAAATACAGTTAAATGAAAAAGACAAGAATATAGAAATAAGATATGTTACAAACAACACGTCGATTCAGTATAAAACAGTTCTCTACTCCACCACAAGGCCACCACTCGTATGTTTTGACTGCAAAAAACATGGCGGCCCCTAGTTCTGCGAGCGTCCACCAAGAGCGCTGAAACCAGTCAGCCACTCTATGTAGCGTATTCTAACTCGTTCCACAGAACTCGCAGACAAGATAACTCATTCTGTGGGACGTCTCATCTGAGAGAAGTATCCACCTAGCGCTCCTGGCGGAGGGATGCGACAACGAGGTCGTGAGCTCCCGAAGTGCTCGAGAATCTGTCGTTTCGCGCAACTCTCGACCAGCGGTCACCTGACTCAGCGGGGCGTAGGGCTGGAATCCCTTTGCCCGCTATACGATTCTCCGCCTAAGGTAGATGAGATCGGTATTGGGTGACCGGTAGCCGGAGATGCCCGCTCACTTGTGATGGGAGCGGACGGTGGAGGTTAATGAGGAAATTCCTGGCCAAACGACCTTACGACCTTTTAGCTTGGTATCTGTAGCGAGTGCCTCTATATGACATTCAAATCTCGGAGAGAACAAAAACGCCTTTGGAATATCGACGTTTATCCTTGTAAATGTGTAGTCTACTATGGATTTCAATCATACGTTTAATAAAACATTTGAATTAGGCCATTAAAATAAAACTTTATGAGTACGTTAAAATCTAAAAACAACTCTTACATTAATTCAGTTGATTGATTTATTGATTGATACCTCATGTCAACTGCTGGCCATTAGTCCCGTTAGTGCAGTGAAGATTTTATCGCGAGAGGTGGCGGTGTTCTTTTCCCCGTTGTGCGATGAGATCCGATGCCGACATACACGACGCTTTGCGGGAGAAACAGTAGTGCTCAAGAAAACTGCATCACCTCGCTCACAGTTGTAATCTGCATTGCAAAAATCGAGTGAGTTTTGAAGGTAATGGTATCAGAAACATAATATAATCACATAAAATATATGATTACCAGAGCATATTGCATTAGAATACAGAATGACCATTTTCGTTAGTGGATGCGGTTTCTTTGAGCACTATCGTATCTCCTCTAGATATCTTCGCCCCCCTCCCAGCGAGGGACCGCCTCAGTTTAAGTAAAACAGCTTCTTTCTTACATACTAAATAAAATATATGACAACAATATGAGCTTATTTAAAATTGATCTAGGAGCAGTTTCTTAGACACCATAACGTTTTAATCCGCTTATTTTCTGTAACCATCGGAGTGAATTGTGAACGAGTTTAGCAATATATTTTACGTTAAAGACGTCTACAGAACCATTTATTGGTTCATTTAAAAAAACCTACCAATTTTTAATCCGGAAAGGTTCTGGTTCCGAGACAATCCGCATTATCGACGTTCATTGTATTCAATTATTAAAAGTGTTCACGAAAAGTATTTTATACTCATTCTAAGAGATTTCCTTCACAAAACGTGAGTTTAAAGAAATTTTTCTACTCCCATTGTATAACGCTGTCTTCGGATGGCTGCAACCAGTTGCATAATGATGGTCATTTCGATACAGATTTCATTATGATATAGGTTCTTGGCCAATCACAGAGACGCTTACAAATCAATTATTGTCACTTCATTAATCGTTGAGAATTGTTGCAGTAAATGTTTCGCTCGAGTGTGTATATTAAAATTGCATTTAATATTATATTAAGCTTCTCAGTTTTAATTTTATTTTATTAGTAGTAATATTTACGTGAAATATTATTAAAAATAAATTGGATCGTCATTTCACTTTTATCCTATTTGACTAGCGCAGTGGTAGTCATTGAAGAGAGCTTTCAGTGAGGTTAAGATCTGAACACAAGTCATTTTGTGTTATTTGCTGCTTCTGTGTAGTTGTCCTTAAAAAACCGGCCAATTCTTTAATTTAAAATATTTAGTGAATGGTGGTTCTTTCTGATGGTGTTGACGTTTCCAGAAATGAGAGCAAATGCGAAAATACGGAAGTCGGAATATTATTGCCGCAACTTTTGTAGTCCCTCGCCGGAGCTCTGGTAAAGCACAGCCACCTGCGGGTGTAGGGTAGTGATGTGTCCGCTAGGTGGCCTTGGCTGAATCTTGCATGTCGACTGGCAGGAAACGATTCAGTGGAGAAGTTCTACTTATAAAAGTTACCATAAGTCGTAGAAAAAGTACCGTATGAAACTCGATGTAATGGGTATTAATACACTCGTGTGAAGTTTACGATACTCGCTCGTACCTCGCTCGTATCGTAATATCACACTCGTGTATTAATACCCATCATTACATCATCGTTTCATAATGTACTATTATAAAGTTTTGCATTGTCATACAGATTTTTCCAAAAATCTGACATATGCAGATCTGAGGAAAACGTGTTCTGCTGATGTGGACGTGAATATTTGTATGTTCCTTTTCAAGATATTTTCTTACCTCGAGTAAAATTATTCTTTTTACGAAGAAGATATTCACAAGGCAGGGGCGGTGTTGTTATTCCTAGGATCCAGAGTTCACAACCACAGAGATAATATTTTATGATGCCCTTTCCTTCTTAGATAAAATCCATGTAGGTTTAATGACAAAGAGACTTGGAAATGGCTACCTTTTGCACTGCTTTCCAGGAATTGCAAATATTGAATGATACCTGGGTTTCTATTTAATCTATTATTTAATCTGTTAATTTGTTATTTGTGTATCCCGCGAATTTCTAATTCACAGACAGCAAATTAGTACTTCGCGGAACATTCGGTACTGTACCATGTATTTAAAATGTCTTTCATTCCTTTGAAGCATTTACTACCTTTTCATTGCACGCCCCATAGCATAGTAATGTTAAGTATGTTTTGATGAACCGTTTCTCGTTATCGATGCGAAAATTATATACCTCGGATGGTAGAATATTCCGAGTGTGTTAATTTTTGACGTGCATGTTCTGTTTGTGATAGGTTTAATGAGTGTTTGAAATAAAACAGAATGTGTATTTGCTGCCATATAAATAATCCTTCATAACATTCACGGACGTTGGTACTAAATTTGTAATGATTTCTTCATTTCTGTTAATTATCCGATCGAAATAACCCACTCTCTAAAAGAAATACTTGAAAATAACCCTTTGGTCATGCGATGCATTAATTAAGTATAAACAGACTGAGAAATTACTAATAATCATTGCAAATTTATAGAAGTAAATTATCAAGAAAATCCTGCATTCCAGAAAATATCAGCCAGTAGTTCTTACTCAGTGGGCTTCATATATAACCAAATAGCTTCAGAAGCAGAACTCTATTTGCTTGAACTTCAGAAAATATATTAAACCATCATCAAACAACTTTTGGCGAACATGAACAATTTAAAATAGCATTTTTAATTGGTTTAGAATATTTGGCATCTTTCCCCCCATTGTTTCTCAATAAGTCCTTTTGGTTTCCTGTTTTTTCTAGTTCCTAATTTTTTGTGATATGGATTTTGTTTTCTTGTTCAGTTTGGAGTTTCATGCTTTTTCAAAGTGACGTAATTGAAGGAATATATTTAATTTATTTTATTTTATTTCATTACATATAGGCATTTATTTTGTTTTCTTATTTTGGTGACCAAGGCAATTTAGACTCTCAGGCATCGTTCCATAATCATAAAGAATGGATTCAGTTGTTCAAAAAATGCCGTAAGTTTTCTACTATTCGAAGTGAACAATATGTTATTAAAATTGCCATTAAAATGCTACACTTTATTCCCTTGAGAATCATCTCAGTCCGCCACTTTACGTTCTGTATCGCCGTATTCCATTCCCTTCCATTCTCTGCTTTTCGCGTTCCAATCTCTTTTCCTTGCTTCTATCTCTTTTCGTTTAGTGAATTTCCTACCTTTTTTTTATTTCATCCTGCCCCGTTTCGTCCTATCTCGACCCATTCCGTCCCATACCGTTATTCGATCTGTTTTATTCCATTCTTCCATTTTCGTCCCGTCGTGTTTCGTCCCATTCTGCCGTTTACGTCTCGTCGTGTTTCGTCCTATAGTGTAGTTTTGGTCGCGTCGCGTTTCGTCCCATTCTTCCGTTGTCGTCCCGTCGTGTTTCGTCCCATTCTTCCGTTTCCGTCCCGTCGTGTTTCGTCCCATTCTGCCGTTTACGTCTCGTCGTGTTTCGTCCTATAGTGCAGTTTTTGTTGCGTCGTGTTTCATCCCATTCTTCCGTTGTCGTCCCGTCGTGTTTCGTCCCATTCTGCCGTTTTCGTCCCGTCGTGTTTCGTCCCATTCTTCCGTTTTCGTCCCGTCGCGTTTCGTCCGATTCTGCTGTTTTCGTCTCGTGTTTCACGCCGATCTTCCGTTTTCATGCCGTCGTGCCTCTCCCCATTCTGCCCTTTCCTTCTCGTCGTGTTGCATCCTATTGCGCCCTTCCCCGTCCCGTTTCGCTCCGTTCCATTCCCTCCCGCCCCGTCCCGAGGCCTGCCCGCGCCCGCCGCCTCACGTGTCCGCCCCACGTGGGCGCGCGGGCACCTGCCGGGGTCCGCGGTGCGAAATCCCAGGCGCACTCGCCGCCCGGTGACTAACGACCCGGCGCCCGCCGCCGCTTGATAAATCTCGCTCGTCCCTGCCGACGACCCGCGGCGCCGCGCCACGCCGCGCCGCTTGGGACCGCCCCGCACGCCCACGGGCGCTCCGGCTGCAGACGCCCGCGGATAGACCCTCGCGAGACACCTAGGTTTTTATTTAGTTTTAATTTTCTCACGTGCTACTTACAATATTGCTCAAGGAAACCGCATCACCTATAGAAAATGGGCAGTCTGTACTTTCCTAATCCAATATGCTCTCAAAAATTGGTAATCATACATTGTATATAGATTATATGATGTACCATTACCTTCATAACTTGCTCGATTATTGCAAACCGAGCGGTGTATTTTCAGGATTATATTGCTGATTACAACTGTGAGCGAGATGAATCTGTTTTTTTGAGCACTACTGTACGTAGTATAAAGATAAGGTTTTATACAAAGCGGTGATTTTTCGGCAGAAAACCCCGTTTTTTGGTTCCCAAACACCAAAAAAAAATGGTTCATTCTTGTTCCTATATGTATTCAACTACTTTCTCTAATACCAAAATCCAGTTTCATAGGTCATTGGTAACGAAAAATTTGTTTTCGGCAAAACGTCTGTCCGGCCATCTCTTAATAACGTTTGTCGTTAAACTGTAGGTAGGATTTTCACTAAAATTGTTACTCCCTTATCAACCACATGAGTCGTGACTCCTTGAATTTAAAATGGATATTGTGATTTTTGAGCGTATATTTCATAAAGCCTAACGGAGATTTTCATACTTTTTAAAAAAATGACTCAATGCTTCTCTTTAATTTTTTTCTTAGATCGAGCAAAATAGCTTAACAGAAATGGAGCAGGTGCAATTTTCGTTCATCTCTCTGAATATTTGATAATTGCTAAATGTTAAATTGTTTAGGCTTCTTTAATCATTTGGAAGATAGTGAATTTTTTTTAATAAAATCTTCAAAATTCCATTTCGTCAACGTTTTCAAAGTATGGGAACTTTTCGCGTAATTTTGCACGAAATAAAGCCTATTCTAAAAACAATTTTCGATAATAAACGGATCCGAGAAGAACAATCTTGGAATAGTCGAGCAAAGCTCTTTTTTCACGTAGAAAACCAAACTGAATGCAATTAGGGTATGCCTTTTCGGCGAAGGAGGTAAAAAGCTTGGGAAAAGCTTACCGCCGGATGCAATCGGGATGCGTCTGAAAGCGAAAGGGCGAACTGTTCCTTGTGTTTACGAGGAAAACCGAATAGGATGCAATCGGGCTAAACTTTGTTGGAGGAGAAGGTAAAAGGTTGAAGAGAAGTTAACTGTAGGATGAAATCGGGCTTCGCCTTTTAGAAGAATGTAAATTGACTCCGGGATGCAATCGGGATACGTCCGTCGGCCTAAAAGGCAGAAGAGAAGCTTACCGTAGGATGCAACCGGGCTTCACCTTTTTGGAGAAGGTAAAAGGCTTAGGAAATGCTGACCGCAGGATGCAACCGGGCCTCGCTTTATTGGAGAAGGTAAAAGGCTTAGGAAATGCTGACCGCAGGATGCAACCGGGCCTCGCTTTATTGGAGAAGGTAAAAGGCTTAGGAAATGCTGACCGCAGGATGCAACCGGGCCTCGCTTTATTGGAGAAGGTAAAAGGCTTAGGAAATGCTGACCGCAGGATGCAACCGGGCCTCGCCTTTTTGGAGAAGGTAAAAGACTTGGAAAAATTGACTCAGGGATCCAATCGGGATACTTCCATCGATATAAAAGGCCGAGTAAGTCTGTGTAAAGGAGAAGCTAACCGTAGGATACAACCGGGCTTCACCTTTTTGGAAGAGGTAAAAGTCTGAAGAGAAGCTAACTGTAGGATGCAATCGGGTTTCACCTTTTTGGAGAAGAAGGTAAAAGGCTTGGGAGAAATTGACCTCCGGATGCAATCGAGGTACATCCGTAGGCGTAAAAGACTGAAGAGAGACTAACCGTAGGATGCAACCGGGATTCACCTTTTTTGGAGGAGGTAAAAGGCTTAGGAGAAGCTGAGCGCAGGATCCAATCGGGCTTCACTTTTTGGAGAAAAAGGTAAAAGGCTTGGGAGAAATTGACCATGGGTTGCAATCGGGATACATCCGTCGGCGTAAAAGGCTGAAGAGAGGCTAACCGTAGGATGCAACCGGGCTTCACCCTTTTGGAAGAGGTAAAAGTCTGAAGAGAAGTTAACCGTAGGATGCAATCGGGTTTCGCCTTTTTGGAGAAGAAGATAAAAGGCTTGGGAGAAACAGACCCCGGGATGCAATCGGGCTACATCCGTCGGCGGTGCTTGCACAGGTGGAGGCGCCGCCGCGACAGATGCGGTGGTGGCGGCGGCAGCGGGAGTAGCGGCCTCTTCTTGCCGTGTCATCTGCCCCTGGCTTCCCTAATCGCCTCTTGAGTTAATAAACCCCGACGCAGAGGTCGCGTTTGTCCGCGTCTTCCGCGATTAGCGCTATCGGGATTGCTACTCTTTTGTTCGCGTCTCACCGCTTTTTGCTGCCGCGCGCACCTCCTCGCTAATCGCACGCTTAGAGCGTCCACCCTCCTCTCGTGTGATGCTTTGTTTTTGTGCGAAAGAAAATCACGCGTGAATTTCGGTTCTCAGGAAACCAAAAATTAAGTGGTCTTTTGTAGCAAATGGTGCGGGGTTTACGATTTTTCCATCATAGAAATCCAATGCGGCCGAAAAAGCTTTATGCTAAAATAAATACTTACGATGGAGAACCAACGCCTTATATGCATTTCTAAGTTGTGTTTATTTACTCATTTTATTTACCAGCAACTGAGATGGACTTTCGGAGAAGATCGGCAAGAATTTCCAAATTAGATAAAATCAAGAATGCTACAATACGAGAATTCATGAAAATTAATGACACAACACTAGACTTAATACAAATGGAACAGTTTGAGTGGTATGGTCATGTCCAAAGGATGGAAGAAACACGGCTTCCACTGAAATTAAATTGGATGCCTATTGGTAGAAGAAAAAGAGGTAGACCGAAAACAATACGGATACAAGGAATATTGAAGACAATGAAGAACAAAAAAATTAAACTTAGAAGATTCTAAAAGTAAAATAAATTGGAAAAAATTAATTAAAATAACATAACAATAGAAAATATAAAGTATGTGTAAGGGTTATAGGAAAATGTATATTAATACATTGTAATCCTATTGAATAATTAAAAAAATATTTACTCATTGCTATACCGGGAAGGTACAAATTGGCGATTAACATGGAATAATTCACTGAAGGTCGTAATAGTCGCAGTTCAAGGCTTATAATACAGTAGTGCTAAAAAAACCGCATCACCTCGCACACAGTTGTAATCCGCAATATAACCCTGAAAATACACCACTTGGTTTGCAAAAATCGAGTGAGTTATGAAGGTAATGTTATCAGAAATATTATATAATCTGCATAAAATAGATGATTATCAATTTTTGAGAGCGTATTTTGAATTAGGAAAATACTGAATGCCCATTATCTTTAGGTGATGCTGTTTCTTTGAGCACTACTCCATGTAGAGGTAGGCGTCCAATGGTGTGTGGACAAACCGTTCACCTTTTACCATTGGGTTTCGCGATTCATTCCCAGACGATCCGAAGTTTATAGTAAACAACGCGGGTTCACGGCTGTTTTTCTCGGGGTACTCCTGTTTGAACTGCCTGCCATTCCGCCTTTGGTTCATTATCACTGAAATCACGTTATCCCCAGTCATGAAAACCATTTTGAAGAGGGACCGAAAAAATCGAGGTTCATACAAACTAAAAGATATTATATGAAAGAATACCTTTGCTTTACGTTTTTCATGTACATTTGGTATAATTATTGTTTTATTTCTACATAATTACGTGATAAAACAGTTATTTGTTGTTAGTGTTATTAGAAATGTTCAGTTTCAAAATTAATGTTTCTTTGTTGTTGTTTTTTCAATAAACGCACATCAAAGTGATTCTTTTTAGAAACAGTGTGAACATTAACAAAACAAGTCCTTGCTTGTCTTTTTTGTCGATTTTATCCTTGCTTCTCTTTTTTACCTTCTTTTTTCGTATATTTCGTTTTTAACTAGATTTATTCGATGAAAACATATATTATCCTCCAAACTGGATGTGTAAACTTTTTTGTGTAGTCATAGTTTTTTTTTTTACCTTAGCAAAGAGGAAAAACTTGTGAATGAGTTTAATTGACAGTTAAGGTGTACCTGATAACAGTTCCCGAAATTTACCTGCCTCAAAATACATGAGTTTATATAATACACAGAAATTAAATTCATTAAAATGTACAACTTGAAAAGGAGAACAGAAAATAATAGTCGCATTGTTGAGGGGCCCTGCTGCGACACTCTAATACGTAGAATTCGTAGCTACACACTCAACGGACATGTCCATTGTATCATTTACTGATTTAGGGTGCTAATTAACAGGGATGCGGGTTATTAAGTCAAGAAAACAATGCTAGAACAATAGAAACCAGAACAACGAACGGAAATACAAAAAAAGACACATCCATCGGAGACAAATTTTACAAGATTACATCAGAAGATTGAAAGAAAACTTCGTGAGCGGGTTGGAATTAGAAATAATCACGATACAAGACTGAAGGCAGTACTAATACGGTGGACAAATTTTCATGTGAGCTGCTTAGAACCAGACTAGTCAATTATTCCATCTGTGCAGTGGTGTATTTAAGGAGGAGGGGAGGCAACAGCTTTTCATAAAAATATGTGTAGCGTAGAAGAAAATTGATGAAATAAAAAATATTTTGTGAAAATATCAAAATATGTAAAATATGTAATACAGTACTAAATATGTAAAAATAAGTAACAAAAAGTGGATATTGTGTTAGGACGGCGATGATTCGCCAAGATAAATGTTGAGAGCTATTTGTAGATAGACAAAAATTGGTAATTATTAGGGGCGGATTTTAATGAAATGTTCTTTTGCTTTCCACTTTAGAAGAATGCCGTTTAGTATAGAAATCAATCTTATGTTATGACAAAAGGAATTGACCCATTTTTACACGTAATTTTTTTTTTTTTTTTGCATTTTTCGTCGATTTCAATTAAAAAGTAATTTTAATTTTTTACCCTTTTCCTTAATTTTTAAAGCACTTTCCACAGATTTCTTTGATTTTATTATCATTTTAATGGTACTTGCTTCAAATAATATTTATTCGATGCAACAAATGTTCTCCATAGAATTCCTGAGTAGCCTATTCGTTTTCTTTGCTCAGAAATTGTAATGTCAGACGTTGTATGTAATCAACGGTTCAGCGACACTTTTTCAGCGCCAATGTCTGTTCAGCCGATTTCGGGATAACTAAAGATAGAGATTTCGTAGTACAGAATGAACTAAACCAAAAGTTTGAAAGTGAAGTTCACGTGAACTAATAGAAGAAGCCTCGATTACATCAGTAACGTAACTAACAGCTTGAGTTGTACATCCGAACTAGTTTTTAACACATTGTTTACGTCGATCTTTACTTCGTTACGTCGTTACGTCGATCAGTAACAAACGCACCCTGGTATGTCAGCAATGAAGTACTCGTCAACGACCTTCAAATCAAGACCATCAAAGAAGAAATAACGTCCTCGAGTCAGAAATACCACACAAGACTGGAAAATCATCCAAATCATCTCGCTATTAATCTGTTAGACAATAGTGAAGAAATGAGAAGACTACAGCGCCACAAACCGTTAGATGTAATGTACCGATTTGTTTAAATATGAATACTACTGTTGAATAACATTTCCACTCATGTAAATATTATTAATAAACGATTTGCCTAATATTTCTTTAGAAATAAATTGCAAATAAACAGAATTCATTAACCAATAATTTTTACGTCGTTTTTCTTTGCTTTTAGGGAATTTTTGGAACATTTTAAGAGCATTTTATTGATCATTTTTGGCGATTTTTAGGTCATCAAAATACGTCCCCTAGTAATTACATAAAAATCCGGTCTCTGGTGATAAGTGCGAGACGAACCCTGGGTGAGCGGCGGTGGGTGTGCGAGGTCTGGGGCGGCGCCCACCTGCCTGATGAACGCCCCTGGCCGGCTGGCTTGCGCGCTGGCGCGGCTGCACGGCTTCCGTTCTACGCTGCAACGGACAGTGGGTCACGTGCCACGTCTCCTGGGGCAAAACGTGCGGACGGGGCACGTGAGAAGCAGGCTCGCAAAGTGTGTTGCGAAATCTTTCCCCACCACTACCACGGAATTTACCCAAATAACCACTCTAGCGAAACAAAATTCCCCAACCTTGAAACGAAAAATATTCTCCAAATTATGGAGCAACGACATGAGTTGTACCTGACGATTCCGTGGACTTACCCCTTAAATTCTAATCATTCAATTCAACCAATCATCGTCCTTTAAGCTGCTCGAATTTCTAAACTATCTTCTTTTTCTCATGTTTTTTCTCTCTATGCCTGTTGCTTATTTTTCTCTTTTTGATACTTAAAACTGAGAGACAATAACAACTATTTTTTCCATTCATAATAATTCAGAGAATAATATTTCTATCTCAACTCCAGGTGTAAATAATTTCCCCAAAATATCCCTAAACATTTCCCGTCCACTTATTTCCCCATTCTTTCCCCACACCAAAGAAAAATCACAAAATCACAATTTGGACACAAAATTCCCCAATCTGGCAACCCTGGTAAGAAATAAAACGAAATAAAATTTGCTTTCACTAACAGAACAAAAAATCCTTAGGGTATTTTGATAATAGTTTGGGTGCGCAGATTTTCGGGGATACTCACGTTTTAGTGCTAGGGTAAGCACAGGGAGGAGATCGGGAAAGGAGCTCGAAGCCCTGAGTTGGGGTCTCCAGTTCAGTCTCGGATTATCGTGGACATACTCGATTTATCCGCGAAGAAATCCAGACTGAGAGACCCTACCGCAAATCGGTTATCTGTACCCTACTCGAGATAGATCAACGGAGTGCTTCGGTAGTAATAACAAGGATTTTAATGAAATGTCATTTTTTTCTTTTCTCTTTAGAACAATGCCGTTTAGTATAGAAATCCATGTTATATTATGACAAAAGGAAATTACCCATTTTTATAGGAATTTTTTTGCATTTTTCGTCTATTTCGACTAATAATTCATTTTTTCTATTTTCAATCATTTTAAATCATTTTTCTCTGATTTAATCGATTTTAATATCATTTTAATGGCACTTGCGTCAAATAATATTTACGAGTTGCAACAAATGTTCCCCACGGAATACCTGAGTAACGTATTCGATTTCTTCGCTCAAAAATTGTAATGCCAGCTGTTGTATGTAATATAAGGTTGCTGTGACGCGCCATTATCAGTTAGGCCGATTTCCGGATAACTAAGGACAGAAATTTCCTGATAAAGTACAGTGCAAACCAAAGCTGAGATCACTTGAAAGATAGAAAGAAACCTCGATTACATCAGTAACTTATCCTACAGCTTGAGTTGTTCAACTGAACTGGTTTTGATAATTTTTTACGTCATTTGTCTCTGCCTTTTGGGCATAAAAATATTTTAAGAGCATTTTATTGATCATTTGTGGCGATGTTTTAGGTTATATAATGATTAGCAACTTTTATGTATTTAGTCATTACTATTGCTGATAGAAAAACTAGACCCTTCAGGCACAATCTTAAACCAGCAGCAAATAGCAATAAGAGAAAATCACTCGCACTTCACCGAAATAGTGCAGAAAATGTAGCAGCAAGTTACCGTCGCTGCATGTACATTGGATTTGAGAATTATCGGGAGACTGTGAGTCAGGTGAAATGCGATTTTATTGTAACATTTCTTCTATTAACTGAGGAGAAGTGGATACAATGACTACTGACAACGAGAAACATTCAGAGTAAAAAAAAAGTGCGTAAAACCTCGTAGCAACATTGATGAGAATTGCAGAGGCCTGCTGCTCTGTTCGATGGTTTGTGATGTCTCCGAATGCCGAAGCAGTATCTCAGCCGAGAGGGTACAGGCAGTAAGCGATCTTTCTCCCCTCAACCTTGCCCTCTCCTTCCCCCCTCACACCGCTGGGGGAGATACCCGGAGAGGAACCCCCGCAATCCAACGAATAGATTTGGGCTGGATATCATGTTCTAGAAGGTGAGAAATGCCTACCTCCCGGGATATAACATGCACTGTACTTACGGATCTATCACTATTATACAATAAACAAAGAATCAATCAACACTATCGCGTTCATAAAACCCGTGCAAAAAATAAGAAGAAAAAAACATTCTGACTTTCTACATCGCATTTCGAGAACGTAAAAAAAACCGCGTGAGAAGCCAAAAACACATCGCTCATTTGAACCAACACAGCAGCGCCTCATTTTCTGCGTCCACGAGCGGACGTGTCAACCGGCAGACACGTCACTCGGCAGCGCGCTCTTCCGCCGCGCAGGGAGGGGGCGGGAGCAAAAAACGCAACTCTTGTCAGGCGCGCGCACGCCGCACGCGGGATTATCACGCCCGCGTCCTCACGAGGCGCTCGCACGCACGCACGCCGCGCGGCAATTGTCTCCAACCCTCCTCCTCTCCCCCGGTCACACCGCCCGCATGGCGCTCCTTCGGAATGACGACGAAGAGCACGCCGTCTTCGCACTGGTCACCGCACGGGCCACGTTACTACCAGTAAATCCTCGTTAACACGAATTACAAGGGACTGGAATAATTGGAGTTCGTGTTATAAAAATTCGTGTTATCCGAGTACTGTAAATGTCCGTAATACCATAATCCCTTGCTGGGACCAGAGTTTTATTCGTGTTACGGCCAAATTCATGTTAAGCGAGTTCGTGCTAACGAGGGTTTACTGTTTTTCTTTCGTAATACTTTATTGTTACATCTACATAACGCGAGTGAAGAGAGGAACAGAGGAACGAAAATCCTTTAAATCGGACGCTGGCCGAAAAATTTTTAACGGCCGGCGTCCGTTAAAGATGAGGAGCCCGCCTTACGTTAAGAATTCAATAATACATCTGTTATGGATTTTAGAATCCGCCGTTCGTCAAGAATAATACATACAAAATAGATGTGTTAAACATGATGAATGCATTTATTTCAAGAAATTATATAAATTATATTTCTAGTTCATATATTTTTTTCTTGTAAGAATATTGTAAGAAAGGATTGAACGTGGCACGGCCGATAACAATAACAATAGACTACATTAGACTAAGAATATGAATTACTTTAAGGGATATTGACGAACTATTAGTTATTTAGTTGATTAGTTATTATTAGGGCGCGAATTTTTGATGGCTTCAAACATCGCCAAAAATGACCAATAAAATGGTCTTAAAATGTTTTTAAAATGACCGAAAAACAAAGAAAAATGACCGTAGAAAATGTTATCAAAACCAGTTCGGATGAGCAACGTAAGCTGTTGGATATGGTTACTGATGTAATCGAGGGTTTTTTTATTTCGTTCAAGTGAACTCAACTTTCAAGGTTTTTGTTTGGAGTATTCTTTACCAGGAAATCTCTATCTTTAGTTATCCCAAAATCGTCTGAATCGCTAATGGCGCTGACAGGCGTCACAAGAAGCTTAGATTACATATTCTGGGCTGACATTACAATTTATGAGCGAAGAAATCGAATACTGTACCAGGAATAGGTACTCAGAAATTCTGTAGAGAACATGTTGCATCTCGTAAATATTATTTGGAGCAATTATCAGTAAAATATAATTAAAATCGATGAAATCAGCTAAAAATGCATTAAAAATGATGGGAAAAGATTAAAAATGCCTAATTAGCCGAAATCGACGATAAAGCAAAAATTCTGTCGTAAAAAAACGGGTAATTTCCTTTTGTCATTACATAAAATTCATGAATTTCTGTACTAAACAGCACTTTACTAAAGTGAAAAGAAGGAAATGTCATTTCATTGAAATCCAACCCCCACTAATCATGTAAACGTATTTCTCATGTGGTTCGACTTGCCGTACGACAGACAATGATGTGTTCACCACACCTATGACTTTTCACTTCACTCATCATGAATCACGAATATTTATTATAAAGACAAGTGTATCATTATCATGATGAATATACTTATTAAGCACTGTTGATATGAACATGATTTTGTGTTTGTATGTTGTACATTGCAAAATGCTGACGTGTTTTTGTATCTCTGTTGCAGATTCGAGAGGTAACGCTCTACAATTTTTCTCCCTTTCAACAAGAACGTGCAAGCTGGTCTCCCTACTATCTCAAATAGCAAATTAGGGCACATCTGCTCAGCAAACTCAGTGAGTTGATGTTATCTAAATTTGTCTAAATTGAATTTTTAAACTTTATAAAAAGATAGCCTTTAAAACTGCATACTATGTTTTATCGTTTTCCCTGGTCTATATTTTCGAAAACGGATTGAACCATTTTACTCCCAATATTTAAAATATTGCTATATTTAAAATAATTCATATTATTTCGTCATATGAATCTGAGATTTCAGATAACCCAGGTATTTTCAGGGGACTGATTAATTACACCGCCGCTTTGGATAATATTTTTAAAAGTCATTTGGAGAATGCAACGACTTTTAGAGATATCTCAAAGACCATCCAAAATGATTTACTGGATGCAATGTTTGCCGTTTGTCAAAAATACTTGACAGAGCAAATAAACAAGGCAGAACACGTAGCCATTCAGGCGGACGAAACAACGGACAGTTCCTGCAAAACCCAAATGTCATTAATTTTGAGATATCAGTCGGAAGGTAAAATATACGAGCGATTTTGGGGCTTCTTTCAAATCATCGAAAGAGGTGCTCGGGGTTTGGCTGATAAAATTTTGGAGCAATTACACAAGCTCGGTTTAGATAAAACTCCCGATAAGCTCATAGCCCAAACGTATGATGGAGCTGCTGTTATGAAAGGTCAAAAAAGTGGGGTGCTGTGCATTGTAAAAGAAAAATATCCTAACGCAAATTATGTTCATTGCTACGCACATCAAGGAAATCTTTTACTTCAGAAAGCAGCTTCTTCATCTTCTGGGAGCAGAGTATTTTTTGAAGAGCTTCAAGGAATATGCTCATTTTTTTCTAGATCGCCCAAAAGAATGCAACATTTAGCAACATTCGTGCAAAGAAAACTGTGTTCTGCACCACCTTCAAGATGGTACTTCCAGCATAGGGCTGTTCATACTGTGTTTGAAAATAAAGACTGTCTCATTGAATGTTTCGAGCGTATTCGAGATAGTGAAGAAGAGAATCCCAAAACCGGTGGTCAAGCTGCAGGATTTGTGCGAACATTAAAAGATCCCGATTTTGTATTTTGGCTATCTTTCTACCACAAAATTATGCTTCATGTAGCAATTTTCTTCGACAGTGTTCAGAAAAGAAATATAGATTCTGTTCAAATGAAGGAATTCATCAAAAGGTTTTCTGATGAAATAACCAAGGTTTGCAAAGTGTACGAAGACGAACAAGAATCTCTGAGTGAACCCCCGAATAAGAGACAATGCATCTCTCGCAAAGAAGGAAGTAACCGTGTTGCTGCTCTGGAAGTATGTGGTACTATATTAAATAATATCGTAGACAGGTTTGAGAGTTCTGACCATTTGTGTGCTGCGAAATTATTTCTGACGGAACAGTTCGTACAGTACTCTTTGAATTTCCCGGAAAGTGATTTTGAAACCACTGTGAAATATACTCCAGAATAAATGGTACAAAATTTAGATCGGAACTGGAAGTGTTATACTCCCGAGAAGACTTTCATGGTGCATCTGGGGCTGCTGCATTGCTTCAATTTTTTTTGGAAAACAACATGTCACGCACTTTTTCAGAATGTATCCACGTTTTGAAAATAATTGTCACCATTCCAATGACCACAGTGGAAAATGAACGTTGTTTTTCCACTCTAAAGAGAATAAACAATTTTCTTAGAAACACTCTCGGTGCAGACAGATTGAATGCCTTAGCCATGCTTTCTATTGAGAAACGGATGATTCATGGCATTCGGGATTTTAATGGTCAAGTTATTGAGGAGTTTGCCAGAGCCAAGGGGAGAAGGATTGAATTGCTGTATAAAAATTAGAGGTATGTTTTGCTATGCTTGCATGTTGCGTTATTTTGTCGTTTTTTTTTGTGTGTGTGCCCTACCTGACCTGAAGTCTAGGAGCCGCCACTGTGATCAATGACTGATTCCTCTCGGCACGACGAAATGATTGGCGCTGTTGTAAGCGGTATCCCTCTAGAATATTTTGGAAGCATTCTAAAGTTGAAAGGTTTGGATGTACCTGCGTGGTGAAATGCTGTGAAATACTACACTGCCTTGCCGGCGTGACAAGAATTGTTACGACTTTATTCACCAGATTGACGATAATTAAACCTAATTTTGTAATGAAAATGTTTTAAAAAAATCATTGGAAACTTGTACATTTAACTTTCTCTGCCCTAAGAAGAACAAGCCAATTGTATTGTCTTAAAACTTATTTTCATTATCAGCTTGCACATAACAAATAAACAATTTTGAACTGCGCCACGCACAACCAATTTATTAGAAAAAGAATATATACCGCGAAGGGTTAATTCGAAAACGCACAAGCTTCTTCACAAGTACATTACCCCCGAAAGAAAAAAAGAATTGCAAGTTGTACCGAAAAGAATACACCAAAAAAGGAGTGATGTATCATCGCATCAACACGTACAGTCCGCTAGAACGAAAATTATTCGTGACAAATGGCGGGAATTGCGTCTTTATCACGCGCGTATTAATCACTGCGGGGAAACAGGATTCAACACTCACACTCATACATTACCCGAACAGAGGAGAATTGTAATGTTTTCATTATTTGGTAAGACTGTTTTGATACGCAGCTGTCTTATTGTAATTCGATCGACTCATTGTGGCGCTATCTTAAACTTCATTGTTGGTGATTCGTTTATTTTTGTAGATGTAAGTTTGCTTAGTTTTATTGCATTATTTCATGTAGGTAGCATTCTCAGAGTGTTCCTAATTTTGTCCGTAACAGTGGATATAACACTATAGAAACATCGAAGAAAGCTGCCCATTTTTTTTTTAAAACGAAGAATATTCAAGTGCGTCAGTGGCCACGATAATCCAATCGATTCAGAAAAATAAAATGTGCCACAAAAATAAACCTTCTTAAGTCAGTTGTAAGTGTCTGCTTTCGAGACAAAAGAAATAAAAAAAACAATATTGAATTTTAGTAGAGTCAATGCCAAACAAAAAAATGAACTTATTAACAATAAAGGAGGACATTTAAATTATTAAGTATATGAAAAGATTGAGTTTCGTATGTTTTCCCGTGTGAAAAGAAAGAGTTCTAAAGGACAGCGTGTGTTCGGATTAATTTGTTCGCTACTGTACAACGCGAGAGACGCGAATCGCAGCCAATATGTCTACCTCCGCCCAGACGCATCATGCTTCTCAGCCGCACCAATTGGACTCATTTGTGCGTCAGCCCGGCACCTCTTTTTCCCCCACTCGCCGCTTGCCAATCACGCGTTCTCGTGGTTGTTTTTGCGGACGCGACCCGTAAGCAAGGGAAGGGAAGTGTGGAGTCATTTTGCTGTTTAGCCTTGTACGGCGCGCTTCGTTTTATTGGCGTTTACTTGCTCTCCAAATGTTATGAAGACCTAGTTAGCTGTTGCCTTCGCGAAGTGTACGAGGTCTAAAACGGGAGAAGTGGCTCAGTGCATCAACTGTTGTCACTGCAGTGCCTATGACCGGGAGGTCCTAGGTTCCTGAAGGCGACAGGATTTTCGACATTAGCTTCTCGGATAGGTCGAATTCAGCCGCTGTCTGGAGGAGAATTGTAGTGGCCGGCTGCTCGGATCGGTAGTTTTCCATGATTTCTCCGAGCAATACCAGGCAAATGCCGGAGTAGTACCCTCACAAACGGGCCACGGACCGCGCGCGATCTTTTTGGCTCTTCCCTGCCGTCTCCTCGCCCCTTAAAGACATTTACGCTAACATGCTCCTACACTACCACACACACCGGGCGACCGGGCGGGAGCTTGGAGCTTTCCCAGCTGGGCTATTCCCAGCTGGTGGGAGATACCTGGTAAGGGAAAACCAACGGTAGGTCGGGCGCCGGATCTCGGCATTCAGCTAGGGAAGATCACCGCCACCTCCCGATGAAAAAAGCATGCACTACACTTACGTGACTAATGTTATCAATAGTTGACGCGCTCGGAACTAACAATCAACTTATCAACTAGGTCTAATCTGAGCGTGTGAAGTGTAATATTAAGTCGAAAGGTGGTATCTCTCCTTTTGGCTTCCTAGTTCAATTCGAGCGATCCCATGAGTAGTTTTCGATGAGCAGGTCTGGTTCTCGACAGGTTTTCACGGTCTCCCATTTCACTGTCTTGCATTCCACCTTTGCTCCCTCTTTCATGTCAAATACCACACAACCCGGCGGCTGAGCTTAGCTTCGCAATCTCTGGCGGCGATTTTAACTGTGACTGTCTAGGGTTTGAGACCCAACAGCGGCTGATTTTCGCATCGAGCTAGGTCGAATTCAGCCGCTGTCTGCATGAGAATTCGGATAGTTCGCGGAAAAAAAGTTTTTTTTTCCTGTTGTGGCCGATCAATACCAGGCGAATGCCGAAGCACTACGCCAGCAAACGTGCCACGAACAGCGCACGAACTTTCCATCTCCTTCTTTCGTACCTCCTCTCCTCTTACTGACACACCACACTACCACAGACGTCACGAAGCCATCGGGAGCTTAGGACCCCTTCACACGTAGACACTGTGGTGCGCTACCGAAGAGCAGCAGGGCACTTCCCACGTGGCCAACCGCCGCAGGCGGTTGGAGGGGGAGGGTCACTGATCTGTATTTAACAGTGTTATACGATCAGTATACAGATCGTATACAGATCAGTAGGGAGGGTTCGGCGGGGATAGGTTTCGCCGAAACTGTCGCCCACGACCAACAAAGGGACCACAGCAGAATCGCATCTCTCACTTCCGAGAAACCCGCCGCGACAAAGTGTGCCAGTGTGAAGACCACCATTAGAAAACTTTTTGCACGCCATAGCGGACAGCACTATCGATCTTCTGCGCGTGCGCAGTTCAGGTTTCGCGTTACTTTTGTGCATCTGCGCATGCTTAGAAGATTGATAGTGCTGTCCGCTAAGGGGTGCAAAAACTATTTGAACCAACGCTTTACTAGCGGTGGCCCTGCGCGTTATCGGTGTCCCACCTGGGATGCTCGTAGCGAGGCGCCACTGCAGCCCGACTCGGACACTCGTGAGAAGGCCTCGTTTAAAGCAGTGATGTGCGTCTACGCGTAAAGAAACATAGTCTACGTCTACACGTAAACAACGCGTAGACAACGAACGCAATAGACAAAGGTCACCTATGTAGACAACGGGTAATATATGTAGACAACGGTAATATACATTTTTTGTGGTGCAGGGGGCGAATCTAAAAGGGTCAGGCTACGCCCCCAGTGCCAAAATTTATTTATAATTATTGGATCACAATTATTAGAAATTGAATTACATCTAAAGGAGTACTAAAGGAGTGCAAGTTGGAACAAGTTCTACTGGTTTCTTGAGATTGATATGGAGGTTGTCATTTCTTCCTCAGGAATGGTATATTTTGAATTACCTGAATCGTAAATAATGTTTTATATTACTTTAAAACATGCTGCTACCATTACTACTTATTATATACTTTTTTGGGTTATTTGTTGTGGAAAACATAAATAGCCTACACAGAATACATTATCTACGTAGTCTACACGCAAAAATAGTCATGTAAACTATACGTAGAAGACACACAGAAAACACGCGTAGACGTAAAATTATAGTCTACGGCACAACTCTGGTTTAAAGCAATGCTTTGCTGGTCAGTCGCGTCACACGGTAGCGCTGCTGAGTATCTACGTGGGTCGGTGCCCCTCTGAAGGAAAATGTCTGAAGGGGAAACTCCCCCTCCCGCAAGCTGACGTGTAGGTCGGCGCCGAATATCACCATCCAGTGGTGCAGGAAACACCACCACCTCCCGCGATAAATACATGAACTACACTTACTGGACTAATGGCCAAAGCAATAGACGCGACCGGAAGCATCAATCGAGTACGGCTCAAAATACTCGAGACATCATAATGAATAATAATAAGCCATACTTGCTTAATTCAGTCGACAGCCGTTATAGAAAACTCGTATATACAGAACTTAAGTCACTCGTCCCGTTTTACTTACAAAACAAACAAGTTTAAGAAGATTCGGCTATAGCGAACCTGAACCTCGGTTATAGAAAATAGGACCTGGAAATTAATTCCCTCGTGGAAAAGAATAATCGCCTCATACCACAAATTCCAACATTAGGCAGTTTGAAAAAGATATCGTCCAAAGGTCATATTATGGAAGAGTTGAACTTACAACAGTGCAAGAGGCATTGAAAGGGCTCAAGACTGCATTGCGATGCCTTAGAGACAGAGGACAATGGATTGATTGATTGTTTGTGATTCCAGGCGCGTCAACTACTCAGGTCCTTAGTCCCGTAAGTGTAATGCGTGTTTTTTCATCGAGAGATGGCGGTGATCTTTCCCCGCTGGATGGCGAAATCCAACGCTGACCCAGCGGGCTTTCCCCCAATCAGTTATCTCCTACCAGCAGGGCACCGCCCCAGCCGGGACAAGCTCTAAGCCCCCGACCGATCTCCCGGCATGTCTGGTAGCGTAGTGCACGGTAGTGTTAGGAGGACAATGGAGAAACAAGATTCGAGAGAGCACGAACGTTGGAGAAGGATTTAGAGAAATTACTAATGAAATATGTACTAAGGAAACAATTTAAAATAATTGCTTTTCTAAGGACAAATAAAGATATTTAAATTTTCAGATCGGGCTATTAATGTATTTAACTATATATCTGTATTAATAAAATCGATAATTGTGGAGAAATTCTATTTAATTTTGACATCATGGGATGTAGTGAACCTAAAATTTTAGTCTCCAGAAGTTCACTATAACCGGGATCGACTGCAGTACTTTTCCAAAAAACACGTATCTCGATTTTGTCTAATGCGTTGCTTACAACAGGTGCAGACACTCGACTGAATCAACGTGATTCAAAAGAGAATAGCTCATGGAAATGCCGCTGGAAACGTTTCTGTAAAAAAAGTAAAATGCGGTCGATGACTCCACTGTGTGCATGAGAATACTGCGAGGCAAACCACCGTGTAACCCATACAATCAACTAAAACTTCATTCGTCATTTCTTGATTGCCCGGGGAAGTACTCTGTTCCATACGCGGGAGTTTTCTTGACGTTTTGTGAGGAGAGGAGGGGAAGGTCTGTCTACGTCACATCACTTAGGTGCTGCCAACTGTTACAGAGCGAATACCATGACTGTTTGCAGTTCGTTCGCTTCATATGCATCAGGTGTTATAAAGATATTCTAAGATCTATAATGATATAATAAACAGAAACCATCTACATAAATATTTAGTGAATGATAATACTAATAAAATAAGGTGTTGAAATAATTATTTCCTTCATTGACAATGGCTTCTGAAAGAAATGCTTGCTCATATCTTCATTTGCTTTAATTATTATAACCACATATTCACTTCCATGATTTACTTTTTTGCAAAATTTTTCTATTTACAACATTCTTGTGTTAATGAGTTATGACGTCAACTGTAGTGAGAGCAAGTTACCATAAATGTAGCTTACCAAACATAAATTGTGTAAATATAGTTTAATTTTTTATGATGACCGTTGAATTTCATTTAAACTGCAATTAGAGGGAGGAAGGTATGCGGCTGTGTCTCCTACATCTTGAGCTGTTATACCAATAGCAATTTGTAATCACTAGCCAAATAATATCTCAAATAACATAAAACTCTGGAAAACAGGTTGCAAAACCCAGAAGGAAGCAACAATATTAAAAATGATCAACTAAAATGCACAGAACATCAATAAACAGCAAAACGCGAGAACGAATTCATTCAAAACCAACGAAGGGCAGTTTTGGCATATTATACAATGTCGTTTGCGTAAAATCAAAGACTTTGGTCAGTCCCTGGTGTTGTATCGTTGTCAGTAAGTATCGTTGTCGTAATCGTTTCGTGCTGTCGGAACTAGAGAGCTACCCGTGGATGACAATATCATTTGCAGCTTTACCACACTTACGGAGTTTTGTCTCGATGGTTTCTTGCTAAACAATCAACTTTCGTTAGCGCGTTGTAGACAGGACAAATAATATCACCATAATGAAATGAGAGGCAAGGCAAACTGAAGCTCCCGGCGAAATCTTACCACAAACCAATTTTCTGGTATATTTTGGAATAAACCAGGTGGCGAAATGTATAAAAATAAATTATAAAAACATGCGAGACGAAACGTAAATGATAAATAGAGCAATGAAGTTCCAACATTTCTATGCAAACTTTTGGATACTTTGAAGCTTCCCTTAAAATTAAAGCCGAGAAAGTGATAAAAATGTTCGTAATCTCACGGTGTAAGATATATAGGTGTGTCAACTAGCCGCCTTTTGGACAAAATTTTTGAAGCCAGTTTGAGGCTAGTTCCCTCGCTTATCCGTACGGTGCGCACGATCGAGTTGGGCATTCATGATGGCGTCTCGCGATTTAGAGGCTTCCACCAGAGGTTACAAAGCTATTAAATGGATCACCATCTTGTCCCAAAAATGCCCAAGTCGTTTGCAGCGCTTACATAGCGAGAACTGTGAGAACGAGCCTCACATTAGCTTCAGTTTTAGACCGGGGAGTGAACCCACCTATATCTGGTAATCTGAAGAATCGAAAGAACCGAAAGAACTGCGACGAGTCGTATCGTGCAGTAGTTGGTCCTACAGTGGAACCGCCTCCCTTCTCTGGTGAGGAGGTGCATTGCTCTGCCACCGCCGTGATGCGAGGCGGTGGTGGAGGGGAGAGCGGGGCGGAGCGATTGGGGTGGAGCGAGCGAGATGAGGTGAGCGGGACGCGGCGGGCGGGGCAGCGGCGAGTGAGGTAGGGCGAGCGGGGGCAGGGGGGTGCGTCGTGGGCGAGAGGGGGTGCGGTGAGTGGAGCGAGCGGGGGCGGGGCGAGGGGGGTGGAGGCGAACGGGGCGGAGAGGCGCGTCGTGGCGCGGGACGGGCGGGACGAGAGGGGCGTGGTGAGAGGGGCGAGCGGGGCGGGGCGAGCAGGGTAGAGCGAACGGGGCGGGGAGGCGGGGCGGAGCGGGAGGGGCGTGACGAGAGGGGCGTGGTTGAGCGAGGCGAGCGGTTCGGAGAGATCAGGGCGGGGCGAGCGGGACGGAACGAGCGGGGCGGCGCGAGCGGGGAGGGGTCGAGTGAGGTGTGGCGAATGGGGCGGAAAGGCGGGGGCGGGGCGGCGCGGAGCGGGTTCAGGGAGTTGGCTGAGCTGGGCGGGTCAGTGGGGTGGGATGAGCAGGGTGGGACGAGCAGAGTGGAGGGAACGGGACTGGGCGGGCGGGGCGAGTGGGGCGAGGTGATGGGGACGGGGAGAGCGGGGAGGGGAGAGCGGGGAGGGGCGAGCGGGGAGCGAGCGGGGAGGGGCGAGCGGGGGAGGGCGAGCGGGGAGGGGCGAGCGGGGAGGGGAAAGCGGGGAGGGGCGAGTGCGGGGAGGGGCGAGCGGGGAGGGGCGGGGGGGGAGGGCGATGCGAGCGAGGCGGGGCGAGGACGGGGTGAGACGTTGCGGGGGGCGTGGGGGAGGGGGACGGGGGCGAGCGGGCGTGGCGAGCGGGACGAGGCGAGCGGGTGGGTGGCGAGGGGCTGGGGCGTAGCGGGTCGCCAGGGGGGCCCGGGGGGCGGGGCGGAGCGGGCGGTGCGACGCGGAACGTGGCGGCGCGGCGGGGCGGCCAGTGGCGGGGTAATGGGGCCGTGAGATATTACCTCTCGGCCCGCGCCCGGGTGATGTGTGCCGCCGCGTAGGAAAGAGGCGGCCATGACCAGGGGGCCGGAGGGGGGAGGAGGAGGACGATGGGACTCCCCGCTACATGATGAACCCAAGCGGCACGACGAATCCTTCGTGTTTTGTGAATGGAGTAATTTGCCTCGACGCCGCGCCGCGCCGCGCCGCGCCGCGCCGCGCACCGCCGGTCGGGCTGCTCCTTTTTTCCTGGTGCTGCTTTTACGGACGGGAATAAACCGCCACGCGGCCGCCGTGGTCGGACGCCCCCGCGGATCGGGGCCCTGGTTCGCACCGCGGGCCCACGGCGGATTTCGCCTGAAATGAAGTCGTAGGGCGCCCGCGGACGGAGTCATGGAATGATCTTGTGCTGTCCGGGTGACGCCGCGTCGAAGGCTGGTGTGGTCGACGTGTTCTTACCATGTTATCGTCGTCTTCCTGAGATTCAGGGACAGACCAGCCCTGAGGAAGACCACGATAAGGTGGTCGAAACGTCTTTTTAATTCGCGAACGTCCTTCTCAACGGGGGCTCGTGGCCTCAGAAATGTAATTACCCCTGTTAAATAAGATTCGTGTTATAAGGCAGGAGGTTGTAACAATAATGTAATGTCATCGGCCACTTAAAAAAATCGAAGTATAGTAGGGGCATGGGCAACCAGCACATCTCCCAATCCTGAGGATAGAAGTGGGCATAAACTACAGAAGGTCCCGGTTTTTAAATCGCTATGGTCGACATTGTTTTAAAATTCAGCCTATGAAATTCGCCGGTACAATTGGTTAAAAGAGCATCCAGTCTCTAGAATTTGCATCCTGGTATGTTTCCATCCCAGCTACTCTGAGAAAGTGAGACAAAACAAAAAAGATATTATAATAAATAATTTAATGGTATTTAAAGGAAAGAAAGTAGTTAACGTACTATTACGTATTTTTCTAGGTAAATGCGTTTACTTTTCTTTGTTCTACCAAAATGTCTTCAAATAGATATTTATTTTTGATTGTACGTAATTCTACATTTCCTTGAAAAAATTGAAGTATTTTTATGTGTTCAAACTCATTTGCGTTTTGTAAGTTCGTAATGGAGAGAATATTAAACTTACTACAGCTGAGTAGCTCGTCCATCCTCACATCATACATGAAAAAATATCGATTAGGGCTCAGGGCTCACGGAAACTTACCACAATTTTTGTAGTCACCACAAGGTTGATGTCATGTACCCACTGCAACGTAAGGTGTTGAGGAAGCACATCTTAACACCGTTTGAGAGGATGTCCTTTGTTGTAGCATTGTGATGTACCGGAATCACGGACCATTCACGGAGATAGCCCATCCGTGTGCTGAAATTGATGACGTAATCTGTGCATTAATCGCCTGCGCTTCTTTCTCCGGCTTTTCGACCATAATCTATTTTCTCGGTTCTTGATCTAACCGAGCTTCGACCGAAACAAAAGTTTCAACAACCTTATTTTCGTTGCCATTTTCTGACATTTGCTTGCAAACCCAGAATTTAACTCTGGAAAATGCTTCGTTGTTCGGACGAGTGTGAATACTGGTTTTCTCAAATCAACTCCAACAAAGGCAATGATGTGGCCCTGGCTGTGTTCGTATCTGCTATCTAGTGTTTGTAAAGAAAAATAATAACGATCTTGAAAGATCTGGGGAATCATGGCTCCGGATCTCACTTGCCTTGAATTGTGGACCGATGCTGTCTAAATATGAGTA